>VWZF01003842.1:4179841-4255527 GCA_013396755.1 Sclerurus mexicanus
GGGAGGACGGGGAAGGCGAGGCAGGCAGCCCGCCCGCCCGGCAGGCAGGCAGGGGCGGGAGCAGAGCCGAGCGGCGTGTCCCGTCCCGCCGCCGGGCCGCGAGTGGGAGCGGGAGGATGGATGGATGGATGGATGGATGGATGGATGGATGGATGGATGGATGGGTGCATGGGTGCGCGCAGGCAGGAAGGCAGGCGGGCAGCGGCGTCCGCCGGCACCGAGCGCTGCGCCGCACCGCGCCTGGGTCTTCCCTTTCGGCATCGCGGCCCCTCGCCAGCCCCGAGTGCGTGTCTCGGGGTTTGTTCCCTTTGTTCTCGCACTCTGCAGTCGCACAGCCCCCACCCCGAGCTTGCCCTGGTACCCGGAGTGGTCCACTTGGCTCGGCAAACTCCTCCAGGAATAGAACTACCAGTTACGCCTCAGGAAGCTGTAATTCATCCCTCGTTGAAGCGTTTAGTGGATGCGCCAGCCTCGGTATTGCTAGATTGTCTGCAGGCTTCTCCTTGTCCCAACGGGTGAATAAACATCTAAAGAAACCGTACGCCACCGTTCATCCGCTCCCGGCTCTGACATTTCCCGTGGCCACGAGCGCCGCGGGAGCCGAGCTGGTGTCAGCAGGGCAGCGGTGCTGCAGGGTGCTGAGCACGGCGTCCTCCCGGCTCGGCAGCCGTGCCTCTGGAGCTGCGCAGGCCGGGAATCCCTGGCCTGCTGCGCCCTGCCGCAGCCACAGCCGAGCGTGGTCCTGCAACCCTAATCAGTGCCCGAGGTCCGTAGTAGGTACGGTGCCCTCGACGCTTGGTTTTACAGCTAAACAAGGCTGTGTGCATGTGGGTACGTACAGGAGTTTAATGCACTTAAATATATCTTCTATTATTCGTCGTTTGAATAATACGCACAGATTAATTTTCCCCTATGACTGCATCTATTACACATGTAGTCCACACTGACTTGTGTCAGAGGCTGTTACTGCAAATGGGAAACAGGTATTTTTGATTGTTTGAAATATAACTCTTTGATCTCTTTCATCAGTGCAGAATTTTTTGTAAAAATGGCCATGAAGACATCAAAATTACATTTAAGAAAACAAAACAAAAAATCTTTCTTCAGTGTGTAGACCACCTTTATTTTTTAAGGTTTCCTTCCTGCCATATCCCACCTTCTTCCACAACTGTTCGAAACATCAGATCTTCTGTTCCCTGTGCCACTACAGGGCTTCAGAGAGACTTTTTTGAGAATCTGAATAATCATATGAGTTGGCACAGGACTGGAAATTTGCCTCCGGGGGCAGTGAATCCTCTCCCTGCTGTGGCAAGCAACCACACCAATAATCCCATTCATAAATATGCTGACTTTCCTCTTAGAACTATGAAGCTTGTTTGCTTGCACTGCTCTTACTAGCAGGCTGCAGCCTAACCCAATTCTGAAGTAAAGCAAAATTTATATAGTATTTTATTAATGTATCTTTTTCAAAAAGAAGTTCAAAAGAACCTCAACAAGCATTACTTGCTTTCCCAGAATTTCCTGTTTGGTTTTCCTCCTTCTCAGAAACACTTTCTAAGGAGAGTATCTTATTAACTGCCAATATTCACAGAGAGCCATAGTATCAATTATTAAAATATGTTTATTCACTAATGTGTCCTTTGATCATTGCTGGTTTGCTGCTCCTGAAAAACTAAAGGTGTAGTTCTTGGAATGTGCCTTCTGTTTGCTGCAGTTCCTCCAAAGGGCTCAGAACCTGAGGCAGTATGAAATCTGCATGGACAGTCGCTGATAGACAGCCAATCAACTGTTCAGGTGCCAAATGCTGAGTGTGAAATCCAGGCCCACAGAAAGTCCTGGTATTTTATATCAATCAGGTTGGGAATTTGTATTGGGTTCCTGCCATGCATTAATCCCTGTCACTAACAGTTGCAAATTTCTTATTAATAAAGTATATCTGTTTGGTTGGTCACCCTAGTTGATTTCTCCAAGTTTTCAAAAGCCACCTATGAAATACTTCCTGTATGATGGTAGAAAGTTTACTTACATTTATAAACAGATACTTGGTGTAAATCAACATAGAAAATCAGATCTGCAAACACATTTACTTACATTTTAAAAGAAAAAAACCCTTGCACCATGGTAAAAAAAAATATTAGAGTGGGTAACATTTACTTAGCCTTCTACACTTTTATTTTGTTACAAATTGCTGAAAATTAAACAGTGGGCTGAAATCTGTCATGCTAATCTGGAGATTAAACATATATTTTTCATCAACACCTGATTAGGACAATTTTGATCTGTGTATATAATATGGACAACTATTCACAGGCAAATGATTTTTTTACTCAGTATGACTTTGAAATCAGATTCACTATCATCTTACTTCTTATAAATCAAATATCAATTCCCTGTTTAGAAATTCATAGTTTCTAGCTACTACTAAGTTTTTGATCCTGCTCAGACTTATATAATGTCCTTGGTTTACTGAATCTAACCAGATATTTTGTATGCATTATTAAATGTACTAAATAAATAAGTGCTGCTATGCAATGATTTTTTTTCTCTGTAGAGGATATAATAATTTTACTCCTTACTATCTTCTCCAAGACTTCAAAATGATTTCTTGTAAAGAGTTAATCACTGTAAATTGGGCAGAAATGACCCCTTGATTAATAACCAAATTGAGGCATACCCCTTTCAGAAATGAAATGGCTGTGATGTACATACTGTGAACATAATGAGGTTGTAGGTTCTGCAGAAATGACATAATTTTCAGATTAATTACAATGTGACATGAATTTAATGAACATTTTAACAGCATATGCTAATGAAGAAAGTATTGCAGTTCACATGAGAAGGAGAATAGGGCTGCATGTAAATTCAGGAGAAAATGGGGACCTCTGATATTAGATATTCCAAATACAATCATGAAACAAAACAAATAATACCCAGTCATTCTCATCTATTTGGCACCACCAAACAGATTGATAAACTTTTATATGATTACTTGTAATCATTATTTCAACAGAAACAAAAGGGAAAACCTGCAGATAATCTCTATATAAAGCCTGTCCATTCTGAGGCAATAAAGGATGAACCTCTTGTTTCACTTAACATGTTCATGCTAAGTGTTATCGCTAACACAGTGATAGGATCTAAGATTATAAAAATATATATCCTGAAAACAAATAGTTAAATAGAAGAGCAGATTCTGCCTGTAGAACACCGGCTCTCCCTGCCTCTGGTTTACATTGCCTTCAGTTTAATTTTATTCCTTGTTTTTCATTTCATCTAAAAATCTTGCTTCCTTGTAAGAATGCATTTAAAAGAAGAAACAAAAAAAAAACCCAAACAGACAACAAACACAACAAAAAAATCCCCAAACATTGAAGTGTAGCAATTTAGTAAAAAAAAAAAGACATAAAGGACAGTGGGTTAGATGACAATCTATGGTATTAAACTCCATATTACCACCTGCCTTGCTATTGTTTGAAAAGCACACAAAAATATCAGTGGAAACTAACTGACAGGAGGGCAATGAAATTTGCTCTACATAAAATGATGCTTAAAATCTATATTAGGCTTTTTTTTATGGTGAAGTTAAGGTGCTGCCTGCAAAAGTTATGGCTTATTTGTTGCATATATGTACAGCTCTTAAAAAGCTGAAACACCTCTGTTACGAAGCTTAAGTTCAGTTACTACAAGGGGTGAACCTGTTCTACTTATGTTGATCTCTGACTCTGAATTCTTTATACTGCTGTAAGCACATGGATGCTTCAGAACTTTAATCACTGCCATCCGCATCATAGTTGTCTCATGACAATTGGATTTCTCACAACAAGGAACAGCTCATTCTAATGCTGCAGAATTTAGATACGACATTTTTCAGGGAAAACACGGGCAAGGGATGTTGCAATCCACTGGACACTAGGAGGAAACAGAACTTATTTGTGGTCAGTTGGATTTTACAGTGGGTATTTTTTTTCTTTTCCATTACATTCACTTCTAAGCAACTTTGTTGCTTTAATCTCTTGCCTCTTTACTGTCGTGGAGTCTCGGTTCATTTATTTCTGACGTTTTTTTCTCTGAGGCTGTCTCAGAGGGCAATATTCCACTGCATGTCCCCAGACATCTGTGATTCATTTGGGTAAAAAAAAATAAATTAGAGAGTATTTTATTTATTTCTAACATATAGAGTTAAGAAAAAAAACCCTGGACTCTCGATTTTGCCTCTGCAGGCTGTTTTGCTACACGTGTCACCAGTTCCATGAAACTGCTTCAGCACCACTCTCAGTGGCCAGCTGGGCTGACCCTCATTGCTGGCTGTCTCTTGCACAAAATTGACAGAATACAGAAAGTTCTTCTTTCCTCAGATGGTCACAGTTCATCAGTGCTTACAAAGGGCATTGATGAACTCATATAGATGTTTACAAGGACTCATGCTACTATTATTATTTTAAACCTGCAGGTTGTAGGCTATCTGTGAATACACAGTAAAGCAGGATAGCAACAAAGAAATTTTTCTGTCCACCTATATTTACCTGAGCAGCATTTTAATTATGCTGAACACAGCAGAGACTTTACATAAAAGCCTGTGTAAATATCAGTTGATTGTATTTATTTTACAGTATGTTGTTATTGCCTTATTTATCCTCCGAAGATCTAAAAAAGTATTTCCTTCCCTTTCTTTCCCGTACTCCCATGCACTGGAGGTCTACAAACACTGGGAAAGGCACGTGCCCTACCACAGTGACCTTAACCTGTTTTGAAACTAGATACGACAGTAAGGATGACAAATAATGGGAGGGAAGGATGGGAAGAGGGCAGTAAGATTACACAGTTGCACAGTTTAGCTATATGCTTAACTTGATGTATAGGCCTTCAGCTGAACTTGGAAATTTTTCCTCGGTGAGAAAATAGTTTCCATGGTGCACAGATTTATCTGAAGGAGGTCAATCTACTAGAGAAACAACCCAAAAAAATTAAAACGCCAGCCTTTCTGCCTGAGTTTTTCCTCCCTCTTTCCTAGCCTGTTTTAATTTCATCAACACAGATAGAATATGTCTTTGAATAAAATTCTGCAATTACTAGAATACAGTGATTTCTCACACAGAACCTTACCTATGTCCTGGTCTCACTTAATTGAAGTCAATGAGAAAGTGCTGGTTGAAGCTAGTTAGGAGGGTCAAGTCTGTAATGCATGAGCAAAATCAAGGAGTATAAAGCTTAACAGAGAGAGGTACAGAATTTTAAACAAATGTCTTCTCTTTGGAGGTTTTGTGACTAGGAACACTTTCCCCATGTGGTCCTTAGAGGCTTACAGCTTCACTGCTGCCTGAAGAGTTAGGAAGAAACAACTAAGAAGAAAGCTAGCTGTTAATGAAGGGAGAGGAAGCCATCTATTTCCAAGCTTAGTCCAGATCTTTGTCCTTATTTAGAGCATTCTCTGTCTTTGGCAAATAATTGGGTTATCAGTGGTACAGTGTACCTTCCCCTTCTAGTGTGTTCCTTGGAGCACCTTTCTGTGCCCCTTGCTACCCTGCAGACTTCACAGCGTGCTTTGCTGGACAGCTTCCCTCCTATACCAATCACCTGCTTTGTAGCTGAGAGCTCTCCATATTTTCAATGTGTGAGAGAGTGGCTGAAGTACAACAAAGTAATTTTAGTGTCAACAAAAAAAGCATTCCACTAGACTAGGCTGCTGGCTACCTCATTCCCAAATGCTACCCTTGATCCATTATGTGTCAGAATATACTTGCACTTTCTGGAAACTAAACTGTAACATGAAATCAAGGACTTAGCACAAAAGCTTAGAAAATGAAGACAGATTGGGGTTGCGATAACAAGGACCTTTGCAGATCTGATAAATATGTTCTTGTTAATAATGAAAAAGAATGAGGTAGTAAAATATTAATGGAGCATTCATTAATAGTCTTCAGAAATGAAGGACAGATTGCCTTGAAGACTTCAGTTACTTTACACTGCTTTGCTTGGTTTAACTGGATATAGGCCTGCTTTGTACAAGGCAAAGAAAACAAAAGATAATGCTGAATCTGTCCCTTCATACATGCCTATTGTACACAGGAATCTGGTATGAAATAAGAGAAATGGCTACAGTAAAGATTTTCTGACAAATTTCTTAGCAATCTGTTTAGTAGGACTTGATGATAACAGAAATCTGATCAATTATCGACCTCTTTATAACTTTATTTACCATGAGCTGAAGGAAAAAAAAATTGTGCTTTAGCAAAGAATGGCAAGTTGTGACTAAGTGCAAGAGACAAAAGTATTCATCCATCCTCTCCTAATGCCAAGATTTGAACAGGGTGCTCCTGAGCAGATGGTTTAACAGACTAAAGCATTAGTTTGCTGATCCTCCGTGCTTGCTAATTAATTCTTCAGTTTACTAGGATTTAAGATGATTGTTAAAAACAAAGCTTCTCTTAAAATAAACTTTAGGTAATGTTATAAAATGGTGGTTAAGATTATAATGTCTGCAACAAGAATGTGGTGTCTTTTCTAGAAAAGGTGTTCATTATTTAAATGTCCTAAAAATTACCCCTAACAATTCTGTCTCTAAAATATTCTTCTTATAACAATTTACTTTTGTTTTCATAGCTAATTAATCATCTGACTTCCTGTTGACACTCTTAGGTCAAGATTATGTCCTTGACTTCTGTGAGAGTGGCATATACACAACCATGGAAGGATTTAATTTTTTGTAACAAAATTCCCCTGAATTGTTTTAAGCCCATTGTCATGCAAAATGTAAAAACTATAATATCTCTTGTGGTTTTTTAAAGTCATTGTCATTCTAAACAGTCAGGATCTCATGTAGTAATTTATTTCAGGTTAACATTAAAATTATGAATTCTCATTAAATTTATTAAAATGCAGTGTTGTAGAGTAGCTTTCTCTCTATTAGATTTAGACAATGGGCAAATAATTAATTCATTTTAGATTTCATTTTTATAGCAGTTTTATAACCTGGATTCCAATTCAATAACAGCAGAATCCCCTCCCCCCCCCCCGAAATTATAGGAATTATAGCACAGATCTGGAAAAAATAATCAAGGCCAAATATTATGATAAAATAGCCTTTGCAAACAAAGTAGGAAGAAAACAAGATACCTCTAGGAAAACACGATCTTCACTTACTAAAGCTAAGGCATAAATTTTGAAGCCCCATCTGTTGCTTGCAAAGGGGTGATCCATGCCAGTATTGGTGGACTTCAAAAATCGTGAGTGAACTCAGAGAAGGTGTCTCCAGTTAGTTCATGACAGCTTAAAAGAAGCTCCTCTTCTGGGGTCTTGCTATGGCACAGGAGATGCTGTGAAATTCTGCATTTGATTTTCTTGTCCCATTTTGTTACATGTGTGTTTGTGTGTGTTTCGTGCTATCTGCCTTCAGGTAGGGGTTTGGATTTACAGGTGAGAATTCAGATATCTGTGTTATCTCTGTAACTCTTCCGTCTGTCACAAACATTACTGGTCTTTTGGTATGTTAAAAACTCTTGGCAATCCTCGTTTCAGAACAGTAGATAAGAATTCTTATTACTATTGTAAGGAATTCATAGCTTGCCTTGTGCTACAAGCTATCCATCTTGTAAACCAAGAAAAAGCTATTATTATAGATGATTCAAGGCTGAACTTTTTAGTAAGCTGTCAGTATGTTGTCTTCATGAACCAGTCTTCAGCTTTTTTCAAAAAGTAAAATTTTTATCCAGAATAACTGCAAGGAATTTTGAAAGAGTTTGAATATATCCTTAACAGGGAATCTACACTCATGACACTGAGAATGCAACATATTTGTTTACATGACATATGGATTGAAATGAAAGTAACACAATAAGCTGCTCAGGGTGAATTAATGCTAGTAAACTTGCAGTATTAATTTCAATAATTTGAGGTAGGTGGGTTATTGCCACATCAATTATACCAATACTAGAATACTATGTCCAGCCAATGCTCACATTTTAAAAACTGCCGAGGAAATTAAAAAGACTTTAGCAACTAATGAAATTATGTTGAAAGCTTACTTTATGTTGAAAGATGATATTGAGAAAGTTTGATCTCTTCAAGAAAGGAAGAATTAATATTTTTTACCACTTAGAGCAATTTTTTCTTTGTAATGAATTACAGTAAAGTGATAAGAGTACTCTACGGGGTGCTCTATAATTCAACATACAAAGGCAAAGAACTTTTGGAAGATCTGGTGAGTGAAAACTGAGAACTGACTGTCACGGGTTTCTCTGATTAGGTTTTTTTTATTAGAGGGAGATTGGCTTCTGTTGGAAGCCTCTGGAAGTTTCCCTCCATCNGGATCTCTCTCGGGGGCGGGGACCCCACGGAACACAAGGGAAGGACTCAGAGTTATAATTCCCCTGTGACTGTGGTGATGACTGTGGTGAAGCGAGCTGTCCCCTTTGCAGCCCACAGGAAAGCCCCCTGAGACAGAACTGTTGCTTAAGTCTTGGACTTACATCTGCGAATGGCTGACCCAACAACAACTGACTGTAAACCTTCCACTCCCCGTCCCCCACACCATCAGGGGAAGGAGAGGGGCATGGACAGACCGAGGGGTGGTGATGTAAAAGTGTTTTCTAACCTGTTTCTATTCCTTATTTTTAGTTTTATTTTGTTAGTAATAAATTTAAGCATTATTCTAAGTTCTGCTTTGCCCGGGGTATTAATCAAAGCTCCTCTTTTGATTGTTATCTCTAGTCATAAATTCCTAGCTGGTTTTCTTTTCCCTTTCTCTGGAAGGCAAAAAGTGTGGGGGCAGAAAGGCCTTGAAATGGTTTTGCTGGACACCAGGCATTTATCGAGGGTCAAACCGCTACACTGACAAACTAAAAATGTAAGTATAAGTTTAGCAGTGAGTAATATTAAATTTTATAATACTATTAAACTGGAACAATTTAAGCAATGAGTGCTAAATTCTCTGTTATTTTAGATCACAGTTAAATATCCTTGTTCAGCTCACCTGAAATTATAATCTTGCTGAAGAAATCAGGAAAATGCTGAGGTTTGCATTAGTTTGGTAGTCCATACTGATGATCACAATAATCCGTTCTAGTCCTAAGACCTGAGCTTGTGAACAGTTTGGGTTTTTCTCTTAGAACACCAGTATCATGATCTGGAGACAAATATTGGCTGTTAGGCATAGACAAGTCCAAGTGAAAAAATAAGATGTCCCATGAGTAGTGGAACCAAAGACGTGGGATTCTTTATAGGTTAACTCTGCCCTATTTCCCACATCATTACACTGCTTGACACCAGCTGCCTTGAAGATCCCTAAAATATCACATCTTCAAGAATACACTAAGTCCTCCCCAAGTGGCCCAAGGCCACTGCGATTCCTCCAGTTAATATTTCAGACTTTGCCATATGGAAAACACTAACAATAGAGAGCTCTTCCACTCAGTAATTAGTTTTAATGAGAGCTTTAGTGATTTATTCTCTCTGAGACTTTCACATCTCTTTGAAACTTTTTTGGAAGTGTTAACATGGTTAATACCATGGTTATTGACTCAGAAAGGACAGGCAGGGAGGCAGATAGGCATAAAGATAGCGCAAGAATTTACTTAGTTACCAGGCTGAAAAGGATCAGAAGGATTGGTCCTTATGTATCTACTTGACTTACCATAAATTTTAAAGAAAACTTTGAGAGGCTGAGACTGCTTCGATATGTATCAAATCTAGGAAGGATCCTGTTCTTCTACCCTTTTCTTTACACGGGTACAGGACAGTACCAGAGTAGTTTTACTCACAAGCCAAATCGAGTCTTCTCCAAATTGAACAAGACAGCTCGCTTTACTGCACATAGCAATGCTACACAACAGTTTGGGGAGGAGGGAGGGGGGGAAACAGAAGAAGATTATATTTAGAACTCTGAGAATATTTAGGGAGTCAAAATCTGATTGCCAACCTTGTAACTTGATCTACAAATCTGAAATGCACATATGGTTGATATTTTTCTATTACATAGCATTTATTTCTGGAAGTATTTTCACTTTTGTCCCTTTTTGATCTGAAAAAAAAAAATCAAAAAACCCTCTTTTTGGCACGGCCTTAAGCTGAAATTTCCAATTAACATGAAGCATTTAATTCTTTTTACTAGCCAATAGAGATGGCTATTGGTAGGCGCTCCATATACAATATGAATCTCCTTATGAATCATTGGTATGGAATTGTAATTATAGTAAAATCTTCTTACTTCTTAACACACACACACACAGACACACACAAAATATACTGTGAATTGAGAAAGCACTTCCTACCATTTATTTCATTGGGGTTATCTACTTATCAGTGACTTTTTAATCATAGCTAATTATAAATAATTCATCAGAAAGTTTAAAATCCTACAGAAATGCTTAATAACTGCATATTTGAAGTACTGTATAGTACTGCTTTAGAATATTATGCTTGTCTTAGAAGAATGAATACACTTTGCTCTATTCTAGCTTCATAGAATCGTTATAATTTATCTTGTTTTCTGTTTATTTATTCCTCACTATCCTTCATTTGTGCAAATCAATTCTATGCAAATGAGTCTGCCATTCCCACAGCTCTTTATTTCCCACTTTCCAGATGCAAACAAAGCTAGAAAAACTTCTGAAATCACACTAAAAGCCTGAGCTTAGTTCTGCATAGGGTACAGGTGGACATTCACACAGTTTTTCCACTGTCCCTGTCTTTGAAAGCATTGGGATGTTTATTTGTTTCAAAAGAGTTGTATTTAAGGATTACTATAATAACTCTTGAGCCTGGCTATAGGATTGCAAATAATCATGGGAATAAGATGAAAATGGATTTCAGATCTCCACTCTTGATTAAACTTCCCAACTGCACATTTAGAAGTGTAAGTTATGATACTAGTTAGAAGGCAAATTCCCTGAGGGTTTCTGTGTTGTTGATGGAGTTCTGCCCTGAATCACCTTCTAGGAGAACCTGCCTGTCTCCATTTGCTTTGTGGTGGTCTCAGCAAATTTTCTTTTTAATTCACAAGTGTACTTTGAGTGTCTAAATTTACACAAGGTGAATATTGTCCTACTTCTACTTGTCAATTCCACAGCAATTTCTTTAATTTTTATGGAATAATTTGATATTTCTACTGATACAGAAGTAAAGAATGTTTTAGTGTTGTGCTAATTGCTATCTTGATTTGTTTCTTGGATTATATTGAACTGAAATAAATGCCCTTTGTTTCTTTTAGGGTGAAGGAGAAAAAGTTGATTGTTAGAGAAGTGTCCCTGTCCTGGCAATAAACCACTGTGACTCTAGGATAGAGGAAGGGAAAACCCTTTATTCTTAATCCCTTTCAGTATTACCCACTGTGTGTGAGATACTTCCCAAATGTTTAATAAATGTGTGCTCCAAAGAAATAAGAATCTTGCAGCAATTGAATGGAAATAAGTCAGAAAACTGGGAATAATGGTAAACAATGTTTGTACAGGCCAACAAGAAATAAGGCTTAAATTTGAACTAGATGGGTCTTTAGATGAGTTTGTGCAAATTGTAAAGTTGATATGAATATATTTTCAGCTCAGAAACAGAACGGGACAGATAATTATTGACTTCAATATTAGAGGTTTTTTCCCTTGGAGGGGGTGAGGAAGCATTTATTTGTGTTTCTCCTCCCTGCCTAACTACGTATTTTCACAATGTTTGTAGAAACATAATACTTTTGAGATTTCTATACCCCTGTCATATTTGACTGGAATTGAATAATGAATTCAAAGGCTGTTAGGAAGAACTGGAATATGAAGACAACTTTTTACCCTTGTGATCCAGGCTAAAACCTGAGAAATTTTGTTGCCGTCACGTTTAGGGGACAGTGGAATGGCACGCTCTTCAGAGTGCCACTTAATACTTGTGAATACCATTGTCTTCTCTGCATCTTGCTTCTCACAGTAAATGAAGTGTAAATATAAGTTTCCCCAGCTTCAGCACATGGGACCACATGGAACATCTGGTAACAGTATTTTTAATTTCTTAGGAGTGGAGCTGCACAAGCTTTATGAGTAACATTCAGTGTCTTTTTATCTTCTAGTGGAAATCTGTTTTATAAACAAGAAAGTGTATCATTACCTAAGAGATTTCTTCAGGAAACAACAGAAAAAGTAGATGTAGATGTAACTATTGCTGCTGGCACTAAAAAGCTACAGATACAACCACCTGAGCTTTGCCTTCTTAGAGTCAAATAATACTGACTTAAATCTTTACCTTGCTACCCAGGACACTGAATTGCATCATCTCAGTATAACCTGTGCACAGTATTTCTCACCCTTCAAACATGAAGTCCAAGTCTTGATTTAAGACAATCAGCTGGAATAGGGGATTCATTGACATATCAACTGAATAAATCTACAGTAGGATTTCGACACCTTTCTGTGGTAATTTTTGCAATTATTTTATTCTATATCTCCCTTTCATAGTTAAATGGTTGATGAACTTGCTGATTGCCAGTCTCTCTTTTCTAAATATTCCTAAAATGATAGGAAAGCTGTTCCTGGCTGAAAGGGACCAATTATTTGGTGGATTCATCTCCTGGACATGAAGTATGTTCCTGAAGCTACAGGGATCCTCGGGGAGCGAAAATAGGAGTTTATTTTGTTCACACCTTTGTAGCTCGCAGAACTTTTTGAACTTCTATACATTTGCAAAACTACATTTCACTTGTGGTACCAATTCAAAAGGATCTTCATAAACATCATCAGCTTATGCAGTAGAGAAGGTCATCTGAGAACTACTCACAAGGGCAGTAAAATTTTTTGGAACTGCTAAAATCAACAAGAATATTCTTAAAGTTTGGTTTCAAGCTCCCGTGCTTGCTTTAGGCATGCTTGCAAGAAGTCTTGGTGTAGTCTTTATTAGTATTTTCAGTTAGATTCTACATTTAAGAAGCCTTTCTTCAAGTAGATCATACAAGTTTGTTTCACTGCTTTTTGAAAATCTGGTAATTCTTGTTTTCTGTGTTTCCAATTATAATGAAGGTTCTTTTAATTGCACTTTGGCCTGATTATGCTTACTCCCATAATGAACTCTTGTGTCTTCCTGTCCAGAAATGTCTTTCCACTTTGTTAACTGCTCTTCTTGATGAAGTACCTAGAGAATTGCTTGTTGATTAAACTAATTCTTCCTTTATACAGTCTCTTGAATCAGGTGTCCAAAACAGTAATTAAATGCGAAAGACCTGAAGAGATATTTTTTGTATTTTTTTTTCTCTTGTAAAATAATAAGTTTTTGTGACAACTCTATCACTGATTTGGGAGTTTTGTATTTGTTTGTTTGTTATTTTTCTTAAATTATAATTCTGGTAGAGTTATCTTCATATTACTTCATGATTTTAAATATTTCCTGACATTTTAATTTTGACATACTGTATTGTCTTCAGTAGTCCTGATTTTCACTGGCTCAAGAACTATGTATTCTCTGTTTCTGTGTGATCTTAATATAATTTAGAAAACACAGTAAAAATTGATGAAGGTATTCTAAATAAATTACCTCTCAGGGGTTATAGTAGGAAGACTTTAGTCATAAATTCTCCCTGAAATTTGAGGCAGTGGAGTAGTATAGTACCAGTTTAGTTTATACCATGTCATTCCTTTTAATCAAGATAGCAGACAAGAAAATTAAAATTAAAGATAACTTAAAAAGAACGCCTTTTATTTACCCATGAAAGAGACATCAATGGATCAGTAGAGCAAGGTTTTCTGAGCAACATGGCCATTGTTTTTTCTGAGCTGTGTTACAGAGAATGGCATGGGAAGTGCAGACAGATATCTCACTTAAAACATTCAGTCCTTCATTAAGGCCTCTTAAAACATTCAGACTCTTCATTAAGTCTGCAAGATTGCCAGCTGCTTACATGTTTAGATGCATATTTCCACAAAGAGACCACCATAATTTATAGGAAATATATATTACATATGGAGTAGCTTGGACAGTTTGTTCAAAGCTTGAACTGTTTTTCCACAGTATCAGCTCGTGCAGCCCAGAACTGTTATAAAGGAATGTATGTGTAATCTTGGTATACTGAACTTATGTCATATGACAACTATGGACAATAAAACTGAAAAGAAAATAGTTCACTGCACCATTCTTTCATATAAAAAGCTAGTACTAAAGGGGAATGGAAAATAAGTGCAATGCCTCAATTTTCAGGACAAATGCTCATGACATTTCTTCTATTTAATTTCTGTTAAGTAAAAAAGCCACTGCCAAGTTACAAAAATATTGGAGCATTTATGTAAAGAAAGAACAACAAAGTTTATTAATAATGAGCATACCAATAGCTCAGGGCTCAGCAAGAACTTTAGATTATTCAGCTTGCCTGGCAAATCTCAGCAACCTTGTTTTCTGGGAATTCAACATCCATAAGAAATAATACCCAAATATTTTAAATTACAAAGATGATATTTTACATTTCTGAGGTTGCTTGACCTCAATTTTCTTTCTTTCTCATCTGTAATCTGTAGAATCTAAATGTGATCTAAATATAAGTACATATTTTAACCTAAGTTCTCTGTTCCAAGACTGATCCTGTTAGTTTTGAGTTTAAATATTTAGCCTTTAAATAAATATTTTTTTTTTCACCCATTGAGGACGTTGATATAAAATATTAATACTTCTAATTAGTAACAAAACTTTCCAAATTCCAGTCCCATGTTTCAGAACCTTGGAGAGCACCCGTGGTTCCACCAAAGAAAACCCAACCCCAAGACAAGAAAACAACAGCAAAGTGACTGGTTTTTAATGAGATTTTTAATAATGTCTGGAGTCTTGAAACATTATGAGATCCATCTCTCGAAAGAAAAACTGTTAAATTACTTTGAGAATATCATACATGAGATCAGGTCTTGCATGTTCTGGATAATCTGCTGGCTTTGTCTCATCAGCTGAAAGAAATCCAAAATAATTTTATCCTAATTAGAATTTATTGATACTTCCCAGCTAGGCATGAAGACCACTGACTGTGACTTGGTCCAGTTGCAAAAGTGATATGGGACAAACCTTATCTGGATAAAACCACAGCATAGAATTTACACGAATATTCTGTTTTAATAAAGAAAATAGATTCAGTAGAAATGAAGCGATAAGTCTGCCTATTGAGGCAGATCTGGACTAATTTGGTGTTCATTTCAGAAATGGCCAAAAAGACATCATTATTTTACATCAATAGCAGTCTGTCTTTTCATTCTCATGCAACAACCACTTTTCTAAATGAACAACAGGAGAATTTTCAGAAAACGTTAGCTGTAGTCTAGACTTTTTGTTTTGTTTCTAGTACTGCAAAGCTTGTTTCAGACTGAAAATAGGCTGACAGAGGAGGGAAATAGCAGCATTTGTTCTGCAGCAGGCAGGTAAAGCAGATTTATTTGATTGAAGTTG
Organism: Sclerurus mexicanus; assembly: GCA_013396755.1. Lineage (NCBI taxonomy): Eukaryota > Metazoa > Chordata > Aves > Passeriformes > Furnariidae > Sclerurus > Sclerurus mexicanus. Next base: position 4,195,223 of record VWZF01003842.1, read on the forward strand.
AATGAAATTGAATGAAGAATGTCTCTGGTTACAGTTTGTAGGTATCTAGCACCATTTAAGACCCACAAGATTCCTAAATTAGGTGTGGAACATGAAGAAGACCTCTACTTTTCTAGAGTGGCAGCATACCAGGGATATCTAAAATGGATCATTACCTATGGTATCTGAATACCATCACTGAAGGTACATGGCAATAAATACTCTTCCAGAAATAAGGAGATGGAGGAGGGTAAGCAGTTGTACACAATCATGACTCAGTGTTACTTTGAAGATGTGACATTTAGAACTCTTTTAGGACTTTAAACATTGTAAATTGCAATAGCCAGTGTTTATTTAAATCATTGCAGCTATAGCAGATAAATCATACCTAACCCATATCTCAGAATGAGTGTCTTTTTTTTGCCTCTTGATTTCTGTCACATTAGAAGATTCTAATCCCCAAACACCAGTTTTGTTTTGTTTTGTTTTCTGTATTGATGTAAGAAGTAATTTCACTATAATGACTTTACTGATGAAACTTACTCCTGTACATGGATCCTTAGATTTTTGGGTTTTTCCTGGGACAGTGGGAAATGTCCCGTGATTTGGTCCAGGACCTGGATAACAAACTCATGGTCAGGAGCAGACCAGAATCAGAGATCAATCCAGTTTCGAACAGCTCAATCAGAAAGCTTGAGATACAAATTGAACCAAGTACGTGAAGCAAAGATCAATAAGTCACAATGGGGAAACTGTAGATCATGATATAGTATAGTCAGAGAGAAACCAATATCAGTGTCCAAAGCAGGTTGAAAGTAACAAAGCTGATGATCTGAAATACAGTTCTGGATACTCTCTGACTCAGGGGGAGCTTGCATAGACTAGAGCCTGTGGACAACATCTGCACCTCTCACATGAAATCAGTGACAAAATTTTCTGATATTTTTCTCGGGTGTTTGGACAGTGTTCTCCAAGGACACAAGAAAGCATTCAAAGGATAGAGAAAGAGGTCTGCAAGACTTTCAGACTGAAACTGGTATTTTTTAGTAATTTTTTTTTTCTGTTCAATTAATGATTGCAATAACAAGGCAAGCAAAATCCTAATGCAGACAACTGCTATCTATGAGACAGTGTTTGTGTCTGTAAAGGCATCAGCCAATAGCTGCCTGCTGGAAGGATGATTCAGTCCCAGGTGCTGAGGGGATGATTCATCATCAGTTGGGCAATGACTCATTACAACTTTCTGCACTGGTTTGAGTCCAGCCCTTAAACATGAATATGTAGATGTTTGACATCACACACTGACGCTACGTGTAAGAAAAGTTTCCAAAAGATTGTAAATGGTTATCAAATTTAAAAATTCTCAGGCAATTTCTCTGAATTTGAATCCAGAGAAGGATGCTACATAAAGACATGACACTGCAGAATTATTGTAAATTAGACAAAAAAAAAAAAAAAAGAAAAAAGAAAGTATACAATGTTCTGCTTGCTTTCAGCCAAATTTAAGGGATTTTCACAACAATTTACACCTGAGATTAAAATTACATAAAGCTAAGCTTAAAATGGTAAGCTGATGAAAGAATGTGATTATAAAAGTACCATTGTTATTCTTCACAAAGCACAAAACTCAAGTCAGTTACATCTCGTGGAAAAGAAATAAAAATGTATTTGTTGGAGTCCAAAATTCATCATACCTAGAAGCTTTGAGGGCCTTTTTATTCCCTGACATAACTCCTGCAGTTTGTTCTCATGTGATGATTTTTCTGTTAAAGATGTACTGGAATAAAACAAGCAAAGATACGTAAAAAATCTGCTGTGTCTATATGTTAATTATTTTCTTCTGTCTCATTATTTGGCAATCCAAAGTAATAAGGTGGGTCTCTTAGTCAGTAGCCACTGGTTTTAAATGTCACCCTTCCTAAAACCCTGTAACTCAAGGGAACATAATCAAAACTAAGTAGACAGATTTGGTTTGATGTTTCTGTTAGTTTTTATATGTCAGTCTTTCTTTCACAAATAGTGTAATATACCTTGATTTCTCTTGTGGCTTTCCTCCTCTGCATTTCTTTTCTTCACCTTTTTGTGTTAGTTCAATGTGTACTAGTTATTTGTACACATTTTCTTTTACTGTACATACATCTCTATCTGAACAAGAAAAAGCCTCCCATTTATTAATATGAACAGCTCCACAAATAATAAATCCTTTATGAATATGTATATATTTAAAAATACCCTCAAAATCTTACACAAAAGTGAGTCAGTGTGTAAAGCAGTGTGTAAAATTATGTGCATGTATGCACGTTGTATATGCTGATACATTTGGGTTATTAGGGAGTAGAACAGGGCAGCTGAAATATTCATAAAGTCCCACACCTACAGTTGTTGACAAAAGTAAAGTATGTTTTATGAGAGTCCTACCATGGAGCTATAGCAGAAAACTGAGGAGGAACTGACACATTCAGACATGGTTAATAGGAAACCAGGGTAAGGGAGAAACTCAGCATGGCTTTATAGTTAATCTGGAAAAGCAAGCATGTAGTTTTATTAACTACACCTTGCCTTTTGGCTGGCATCCTTTATATAACTGAATTTCAGTATAAACTCCTCTGTAAACATTTGTGAATTTCAAATTAATCTCATAACTGATACAGCTGTTTAAAGTTTCTTTAAACTTATCAGAATGAATATAAAGTTGGTGAAAAACCCTCATATTCACTGCTTTTTCTATATGAAAAAAACTTAATCACAGTTCTTAGTGTTACTCAAATAAAGCTCAGCCCTTCCAAATCATTTGCTTATGGATGTGCTGGTATTAAAAGTACCGTCCTTCATTCACAAATGTTATCTGTAAAATGTTTATCTGGCAGTAGAGGCACAGCCCTGCAAAGGACTACTACTGATGTTTACCTCATTTCACCTCTGAATTAGAGGCAGTCCCCTGGCCATGCACCCCCCTGATCCAGAGAGACCCAGAGGGACTCTTCTCTGGCTTCACCCAGCCTGCCCCATCACCCAGGGCTTGCCTGGCAGTCACTGGCCCCAGCCTGAACTTGGTTATTGTCTCCAGACCTGGCCTGACCTGGAACAACAAAAGCAGGTTGGTGCAGGGTCTCTCAGGATGACCACCTCTGTGGGCTCCCCTCCCACCCAGACGGTTCTTCAGTCACTGACCCCGCTCATCCTCCTCCCTTTGTACTAAATGACTCTCCTGTTGTTATTCCCCACCCTCTGAATCATATCAGCCCTTTCCTATCCAGACATGTGTAAATCATTAAGAAATAATTTGAATGCCTCTCATCTATCTCATATCCAGATTACTTGCCTCTCAAATATTCCATCCTTAAGGGGATGGGACTCAACCCTAATGGCTTGAAGCAGCAACAATAACACACCTACAGAGTTTTCCCCAGCTAATGCCAAGAGAGAGATGTGTTTGGTCTACTCAGTGATCCTGGCACACCTTCTGGAGTCAGTCATGGCGTGTGGGTTTTGGCACGGGACCTAGAAAAGCCCCAGACTAATTCTTCTTCTTCCTTTTTTTTCTTGCAGGAGTCATCAGGTGAGAGATCCTGACTTTTCTCCCCCCACAATAAGGACTTATTCAATATTTTGTTTCCAGTGAGACTCTTGAGCCAAGCTCAGAGGGTGTATAAAGAGGCCTGAAGCACCCCACTTAGCTATACATATTTCATATTGCTTAGAAATTCCTCCATGTTACCTACAGCAGTTCTACGGCCTTGAGCAAAGCAGGAACTTTGACACCATCCTTGTCAGGATGCCTTGGGAGAAATAGACCTGAAATATTCCTTCAAAATAACAACACCAAGTTGTAAACAACTGGCATAAAAGGTAAGCAAAAGGCATCCTATTCTTGCATTAACAAGCAAACAAATATTTATGTACAGAATTCCTCCTAATCTGCTACTTGTTCACTGTGGTATTAGCCCTTCCTCAGAAAATCTTGAGAAATCTTATCAAATACTGTAAACGTTGTGCAATGACAACAAAAACGCCTTCCAGCAGCCAAAAATTGGGATGCTAGCTGGGCCCACACACTGTGTGAGTAGAGTTGGTACCTACACTTTCTCTTTCATAGGTCACCTATGCTTTCCCATGAACTACAAAAAAAATCTTTACGTCGTGAACATTTGCCATCTCGGAGGAGGTCTGCCCAAGACAAATTCTCAGATCCTATTCTGAGACTGCTCCAGTCCTTTCAGACCCAGGGCTGTTGTCACGAGGACAAATGCACACGCAGCGCAGCCTGAGCCACAACAGTGAACACGCATAACCGTCGGGCAATCACAATTTTTGGAAATGTGAAGGAGTGACCTTTTGGCCGGAACCCAGTCAGTTCCAGAGGCTTTCAGGGGCTAACCTACAACAAAATGCACACATGCTCAAATATGTGTCTAAGCACTTTTAGCAATTTGGTCCTCGCTGTCCCATCTCTTGAATGAGTAGTCCCACTTGGAAATAAAGTAATTGCACACCTTTTAAATAAGAAAAGTTTTGTTATGCTTTGATGATGTATATTTTAAACATCAGGTCTTTTGACCCCTCCATTGACTTTTTAATCTGTAGGGAAATTTGACTATTTCCATGTGTTTCACTATCTAACTACTTAATGCTCTTTATAACTGTTCCTTTCCACTATAGCTGAGGAAAACAATTATAAACAGAAAAATCATTAAATAAGTATTACAATTAGATAGGGGAAATACAGCAATGAAGAAAAGAAAGCTTGTAATGGGAAATCTATTACAAATATCCAAAGAATGAACTCATAAAATTTTGTTTAATTTTTTTTTCATTTTATATTGATCCTGCTTCCTTTAGAAGTTAACAAAATAGACTGTCTATAAGCCACCTATAAAAAATCAACATGGCATCTTGGGGTTGGGTATGAACTCATTCTAAACTCAACACAGAGTTTGGAATGTGAAATTCAGACTGTAAAAAATATCTGTGCAGCTACAATCTTCATGAGTCTGAGCCAAATTGCACAAAGTGGATTAAAAGAATGTATTTCAGCAGAATTCAGATCAGGCCGCAAAAGGAAGATCTGAAGATCTGACACAAATATAATCCATCAAAACTGAGGAAAGTGATCTATTGATGAGGCACCATGTTGCTGTAGTTCAAACACAAGCAAACAGCACTAAAGTCATTGTCTTTAAAGCAAACATATGTGCCTGACTAAGAACCGCTGAGCAAAACGCTACCACTTTCCATCATCAATTTTCATTGTAGTCATACTTAGAAACAGTTTTTTCCAGACTGTCTTCATTGGCTTCAAATTTCTTGAGGATTGCTGGTTTTTTATACTGACTTCAAAACACACTATTTTTTCCCTATAAGAAACTTCTGAGTTCACAGATGTTTTTTAAAAAAAAGTGAAGGCAAAAAATTATCCTAATACAGGTTAACTTGCAAGCTTTTCAGCTGGAAGCCAAACTATTTAGTCATTCAGCTGATTGCATCCTTGTCAGCAGAAAGGCCCACCTCACCGTTCAGGATGACACTTTTCAAGGTGATGCTAATGGGAGCGACTTCCAGCCCAGTCTCAGAGGAGCTTCCTGCCACAGCCCTAAGCACAGAGCTCAGGTGATTCTTAATCTGTGTGCATGGTAGGAGCCTGATGCCAAAGTACCCCTATTAAAAATTCACAAGTGCTGTATAAACCTGTGTGTGGGTGTCATTTCTGTGAGCGTGTATGTTTACATGCTTGTAAGAAAGCCCTCTTTTTATTATCTTGGAGGTTTTCCTTTTCTTTTTCTTTTCCATTCACTTCTCATTCCTATTTATTTCCCTTTTGTGTTCTAGTTTTTCCTCATTTCCTCCTTCTGAGATGTTTCCTTTGTTTTTCCCTTTATAAGTTCAGTACCTCCTACCTTTATAAAATGCAGCCCTTAGGATCTTTTTTGCCATGCTGGTAGTTATGGAAGCACTGCAAGACAAATGGTAGCAAGGTCACTGCGATTCCTCTATGACCTACTTACTCTCGCTACAACAAGAGGAAGAAGTTTTATCCATTCTTATTACATACTTCGGGATCCATGAATAAAAAGATGTTCTACATATGTCCCAAACAGTAATAACTTGCAATTTTTTTCTTGCAATTTCACCTATTTAATATTTGAAGTCAGCCTGTTTTCCATTGCTGTCAGTACTGATTTACAACCCGTGCCAATTTGTGCTATTTTTTTCTCTCAAGGATAGCAGTGTCCGTCCTCCTACCTTTGGAAATGCAATGACTCTTTTGGCCTTGTTTGGATTATATACCACCTACTTCTAATAATTTATGGCTTTTATGAAGGAAATGGATCCATGTGGAAGGTTCCATTTTCCTGGGCAGGGTTTTTTGATGTCTTTTGGATTGTGCGGATGCAAATATCTGCACGTGTTTTCACATGTAGATGTTTGCCTTAATCTGGCTGCAATTATTTGCCAATATTGATCTTGATATTCTGATTTTACGGTCAAGTTCCATAATTCTGCACAGACTATATACACATTTCATTCTATGCTGGTACACTGAGGAGGTGGGATTTCTCATGCTACTGCAATAAATGACTGATTTTCTAGCTTGTACTGACTGATACCTTTTTAGTCTCTGGGCTGTGCATTTATTTCCCATTATATCAATCAAGAGATGCTTGACACCAGGCATTGACATAGCATTGTGAGCAAACCTTCAAAGAGTGTGTTAGTTCTGACACAACTTACATTATCAATATAAAATTCAGAAGGACATATTTTACTAAGGGTTTTTTCTTATTTTCCTTTTTATGTTGGAGTAAGCCTAAACTAACTAACTATTCATAGAGTAACTCAGATTTCAGTGAGTTCAGGTGAGAGAAGTTGAACCAGATTCTCTAAGATATTTACAGAAGGTTGTTCCACTGACTTTTTTTTTTTAATTCTATATGTTCCTAACATCAGATGAATGCTATTTCAGCTGTTTTGTAGTACAGATTTTCATGGAAGAGGGAGTCTGTACAAGAGTAAACCACCCAAATAGACTTTTGAGGGTCTGGGCCTTTGCTCTGTACCTCCTTCATTAAACCTTTTATGGTTCTGTGGAAAAGTTCAAGAGTTTACTGGGACTGAGGTAATCATTTTTGGCTGAGAGTCTTCTGTGAAGACAGATGGCCATTGCTCATCACATTAGCAAGAAGGCTAATATTTCTGGTCTTCAGCTGTTAACAGTACTGTGTTTGGAGTAATTCTAACTTCAGGTATCAACTGTGTTTTTCCTGTTTTTTCAATCCAACAATTTATAATCAAGTACTTAATTTAGGAATATAATGCACTAAAGAGCATCAGATTTTATTGAGATGAAAAATCAAGAATACTGTCTTTTCCACAAAAAATGATATCTCTGAATTAGTTTTTATGAGACTAGGCAGTTAGAGGTAGGGTTTTAATTAATTTTTGCAAGGTTTTAAAAATATTTAATTTCGTGTTCCAGGTTATTTGTCAGCACATTCATAAAGCCATTGTTGTCTTTTACTTCCATCTTTGCATCAAAAGGCAACAGAAATTGCTTTTCCTTAAATTTCTGGTGCAACCTTTCATATTTGTGCATAATTGTTTGTAATTTTGACAAGCTCCAAAAGCACTTCTGCACAAGTAGCTTGAGACAATAAGTCTCGCTCTCTTCAATCTGTTCTTCAGCACCAACATGAGGAACTCAGCACAGTGTAATAGTTTACATTTAGCCCAAGAAAAAGCAATATGCTTACTTCTGATGACAGCTCACGGACACCATTTTAATATGCTTAAACAAAGTTTTAGGAAGAAAGAAAAATGTAGGCTCTGTTAACAAGCGGAAACTTAAGCTATGCCATGAGACTGCTATGAGCCCACTGAGCAAAGTTCAGGCTTTACATTTTTTTTAGTGCAATCCTGCTCATTTCTGCTTGTTGTACACATAAGCAAATGGCTCGCAAAGTGATTTTGGGTATCGCCTGTGTTTTTCTGTTGCAGGTTGTGTAGAAGTAAAAGAAAATTAAGAATTACTTTGTGTGTTCTGTCTGCAGATTACTGGTGCTCACAAAGAGAGGATTATTACTTTAAGTGGAGAATGGGGGTTATTCTGTTGATAATGCACTACAGTAACCTCTGTTCATTCCTTTCATTCCTGTGAAGAAGCTCAAAATATGAACGTGCACCATCACAACCCCTGCCAAGCGACATTGGCTATAGCAGCCACAGGCATCCCACACCTGCTGCCTGCTAAGCCTCTCACTGAACAGCAGCGTGGAGTGCCCTTACAAGCAAAGGCTCAGACAATCCCTCTCCTGGCTCAACCATCTTCTGGAAGTTCACCAAATCTCTCTTCATTTTAGGCCTTTAAGACCATTCTGTCATGTGAGGCAGTGTCTTCAGCCTACCAATGTGCTGAGGGCTCTACTCTGGGATTTTTCTGCCTGTAACACTCAAGCCAAAGTGTTAAACATTCCCATATTTTGCTTGATTAAGGGAGAGGAGATAGATGTCTGAAGTTAAAAGAGGCAATGTTGAATATACAGAACAATTACAACGACAGATATTTCTTTTACAGTGGATGGTGCTTATTTCAATCACCAGCATATCAAGTCACATTTCTGTGATAAATTATTCTTTAACCTTACAGATAATAGATGTCTCAGTACTATAACTTGCCATCACCCTGAGTTCTATTTACAGCTCCTTTTACTCACACAAAACTCACAGTGATTCATCCTGGATGTTTGTTTTCCCTTCAGAATTTCTACTGAAATTCCTAGGAAAAAAAAAGGAAACTGAGTTTTGGAGACCTTGAGGGTCAAAATGCTGTGATTTGAAAATGTGTCTGTCCAAAGAATTATAATGGGGTAAACCTTCAGCAGACACAGGTCAGTGCAACTCTGCTGAAGTCAATGGTGGCATTTGAAGATGTTAAAGACAGGTTATAGCTTCAAAGTCAACTAATCACAGTTAAGAAGTAGGAACTCTACTGTTGCCCATGAAACTACCTGAAAGGAGGTTGTAGTGAGGTGAGGGGTGGTCTCTTCTGCCATGTCTCAGGTGAAAGGATGGGAGGAAACAGCCTAAATTTTCTCCAGGGGAGGTCCAGATTAGATATTAGAATTTTTTTTCCACCGAAGAGAGATTAGGCATGGTAATAATTTGCTCTGGGAGGTGGTGGAGTCACCATCTCTGGAAGTGTTCAAAAGGCACCTGGATGTGGCACTTGGGTATATGGTTTAGGGGTGATTATGATGGTGCTAGGCTGATGGCTGGACTAGATGACCTCAAATGTCTCTCCCAACCTTGATGATTCTGTGATTCTGTGTAACTTTGATTTGTCCCACTGCAGTGTGAATCAAACTCTGAATATCAAACTGTTAACGTCACCATTTTCTTTGCAGGACTCTAGCTGTGCATTCTGATTGTCCTTTACAATACTCACAACCACAAGCAGTTGTAGTGCAACGTTATAGAGAAGGACATAAGACAAGACAACTCAAGCCAATCTCTTTTACTGACCATATATTTAGAGCTCCCACTGTAAAACATTTACCTCTTGTGTTCAAAGATAGAGAACATTCTTGGAATTCCCCAAAATTTTGCCATGCTTCCTGTGTGTTCAAAGCAGGAGCTGTGTAGAGAGCAAGCTGGAACATGGCAAGCCGGTTGCCCTGAAGCACCTGAGCATTCTGTACCCTGAGGAAAGCCCTGCTGGCCAACACAATGCCATCCAACACTCAGAGGCTGCACAGGCTGCTGAAGTGCTAATGCAGGTGATGGGTTTGCAGGATGTAGCACCCATTACTTACACAATATACAAAATATTAGATGTGTCTACACTGTGCCTGAAGCACTGGGACTAAGGACCCTCTCAAAAGTAAAGGCAGCCCAAGGATCCGTACCTGGCACTGCTGTGCCCTGAAGACCTCCTGAACCCACTCTGGCTTTCAACAGATCTCATTCACCTTCCAGGTTAGCTGATGGAGCCTGGTTGTGCCCAGGGAACATGGGCAGAGTAAGGCATGAGGTTTCCCTCGACATAAGATGGGCACAGTCTGGTAGGTGCTGAGGCATTTCAGTTTTGCAGGTGGCCTACCTTGCCTCCAAGCAGCATCACAGAAACTGGACCGAAGAGAATCATAATCTAGTCTGCCTGCTGCAAACTTTCCTCAAAGCCATACAGCACAGACAATGAGGGAAATGATCAGTTCCGAGGTTAATAAATTGCTGCACTTTCCAAAAACCTATTGTTTCCAAGGATGTAATTGCCATAGCATTTTTCCTCTATCAGAGTTATGCAAAGGCAGATTGTATTTGTTAGGCATCTGGTAAATTTTTAGCAAATTGGTTCTGAACTTGGAGCTATTAAAAAAAGGGTTTACATCATTACTCCTTCCTGTGCACCTGTGCTACCATAACATTTCCTGACAAAGCTGACCCATACCTTGCACCAGAAGAGCAATCTACACAAAAACAAGAGGTGTGGGAGCAGTATTTCAGCGATGGAAAGTCAAGTGATAAACCAGCAAGCTGGTTTATAAATACTAAAATGGTACCTGCGATCATGTCTTTTAATGTAAGTCCCTTGCAATTTCCCTACAGAGAAATGGGGATCTCTCTCCAGTTCATTGATACAGTCAGTCCTGTGAAACCCAATTTCTTATGTCCCCTCCTTGACTCCTTCATGTTCTTTTTACCCACTCATCAGATGACAAGGTGTGAGCTTTCCTGGTCAGACTCTGAGCCTCTAAAAGTCCAAACCTTCTGTCAGTATTTCTCCATACCACAATTTCTTTGTCACTTTATTTCTTACCATCCCAGACCACTCAGGCTCCTCTTTTCTCAAAGACAATTTAATTAGATATCACTCCTGATTTGAAGTTTTTGAACGGTTCTTCCCCGCTGGGGGAAGAAGAAGCATTCAACATGAATTACAGGATGTTTCCAATGTTAATGAACAGCATCATTTATGTTCAGCTTCCAAGAGGATCGTGATTATTGGTAAATGACAATGTCATTGTCACTTCATAGAAAGCAGCATGATGTATGTCAAGCAATATTTCAAGGAAACTCCTATTTGTAAAAACCAGGTGATACAGCCTGGCTTTCAACCCATTGCTGCAATTTTTCCCCGTGATTGCTGTTCATGTTACAAGTTTTATTGAAGCTGGTGCTTGCATATTGAAATCCTTTTTAAAAGCAGTGGAAAACTGAAGAACAAAATACAGTATTTTAAAAACATATGATGAGACTAGAACAAAATTATGTATTTTTTGAAAACTGTCATATTAAATATAGTGATAAATATGCACTTCTGACCCAATACTTCTTTCATTTAAGATATGAAAAATCATCTGTATATAATATGAACAGCGTGAGTTCTATGTATGATGACAACCCCACTGATAAAGTGATCAAGGACTTTAAACTCCATTTGACTTGTGCTGGTCTTCTGCATGGGGATAGCTTTCTCTGACAGTGCATAATTATATACAGCTTCAGTGTTCCAGCCTTCAGAAATTTCTTTGGTGCTGAATAGTTTTGATGTCAGAATCTTTCTTGATCTTTCACCAGTTTTGTCATTACAAAGCCAGCATTTAAATCAGGAGATAAAGTCTCTTCTCTAGATTCCGTACAAAAGCATGTCTTTGAATGGATTAAGGAATTCAATAAATGTCTCTGGTTGTGACCTTAATACACAATCTTGCCTTTAATTCTCTCACTAAATGGAGAAGACCCAATACTAGCACTGATTGTGTGTTGCCATGTACCTTACCTTACTTACATCTAAGTGAACTTAAACTCATTTCAGATTTCCACTGTTAGAGATGCCCATCCCCACAGTTGAAATATGTTAGAAGGAGCAATTTGGATGTGGTTGCAAATTTGTTCTTTAAATGTTGTCAGGCTTCTCCTCTCACCACCACTCTTGTTCTTCCATTATCACCTTCTCTCACAGTTCGACTTCAGTGGATGTCTAAATAATGTCACTGCACCAGTGACAGCACAAGTCTAGAGACATTAAGCATCTCAAATAGGATGGCAAATCCAATGTGCAAATAATTTCTCTCTTATCTGTTGACCGTGTTTAGCAATGTGCACTAAGTGCTGCATGATCTTTCCGTTTAAGTCCCATCAAGTCAGTAAATCATTGCTCGCCCTGAATACAGGCCTAGGCATTTGGCCCTGAATGACTGGAAACAGAGCAGAAAAATGTGCTCTTGCTATGGAGGTATTTCCTTCCAAAAGACACTTTGGCTTTCCACCCTGGCAGCTGATCATGAGCAATGGCAAGAGAGAAGGGTCTTGACCAAACACCAGGTCACTTACCAGAGCCCCACATTGTATCAGACAACAGATTACAACGGGCAAAACACAATGATCAACATAATTCAAATTGGACTGGAACTTCTAATGACCCTCTTAGTGTTGATGTATACTATATATGAGCCAAATGTGAGTAAAAAGCAACAGGGTGAAAACAAATACAGGCATTTTTATGCATACTTCTGGTCTAATATATCACTTTTAAAATAATGTTTTTTGGGAAGAGCATTCTCCAAATATTTTCTTTCTATTTCATTCTGAAGTGAATCTGTACTTCTGATTTTATCTGATTTGCTGAGACGATAAAATTGAAGAGCCATGGCTTCATCATTATGACTCTGCTGTAAAGTCAAACAGAAAGAAAAGTCAGCAAGTAAGGATGTGAGTCCTTATTTTTACACAAAACAACTGTAGTGCTTTGCAAGGAAGAGGAATAACTAGGCAAGGCAGATTAATAGTCTGGCAAAGGCAGTAAAAGCTTTCTCACCAATTTATAAAGGTACAGACTCAAAGCCATGTCAGAAAATACCTGACTGTGAGTTCAATACACCTGTGATCATACTCCACAGAGCTCTAAATAATGAAAACCTGCAGCTATTACATTTCAAAGAAATCTGTTGGTTTTACACTTACTTATTGTTTTGGGGTTTTTTATTTCAGTTTATAGCAGCTCCAAGAAATGGAAAGTATAGCAAAATAAAAAAATGTTTATAAATTTAAACAGACATGTCATGCCCATAGCTTGAGTTACGCTCATAAATTGAATTATACTGGTGTTAAAAGAACCTTGGGATTTAAAATAAATCAGATGTCCAAAGGGAGCTGGTGGGTCTTGAGAGGGACTATATCTTGCACATTTTGGAAAATCCAAGCCCTCATAAGTATATATTAAACATGAATGAGCTATTGGATTAGCATTTATTGAGTACTGAGAAAGATAAACAAAAACGGATTTGTCCAAGTTCTATATTTAAGCCAAATTATAACTATTCACAGTGAAAAGCTTTAAAACAGTTTTTAAAGCTTCCCCAAACTGCAAATAGCAAAGTCTAAAACCAGAAAATAGAGCATCTGGAAAACCCTACTTTGAAGTGGTCACTATCCGTAAGTAAATGTATATAACCATGAACAAATACATAAGACATGTACAGATAAATACAACATGAAAGATATAAAATAGAGGTTTTTATATATATATAGGTTTAATTTTATTTTTCCCTGTAGTTTAAACTGGAAGTTGCAGTGACTGTAGGCAAAATGAGCAAAAAATCATATTGTTGTATATTTTCTGGTTCTTAAAATCCAAGACACCATATTTGAGAATGCTTTAAGTTTCCAGAGACATGTGAAGAGCATAGAGACACTTTCACTTGGCTTGTTTCTATTGGGGGAATGCAAAGGAAAATAAAAACAAATATAACCAATAAAAGTTTTAATGAAATGCATCTAGTTTAATGCAACAACAGTATCTCTAAATATTTCCAAAAGTGGTGGAATTAAATGAACAGAATTAGAGGGAGTTTTCTGTTCCCCACGACGTCGAATAAGACAACTAGAGGAGGAAGACAAACTTTTCATTAAGAAATACCGAGCTGATGCTTGCAAAGTATGAGCCTTCTTGCACCATTGGGGTTTTTTATTATTATTATTATTATTATTACAAAAGTGCTACCAATAAACTAAGAATGAAATAAATGTTCTTGATTTTAATCAGATGTTATCTTTACTCATTAACCTCTGCCATAGTATCCAACAAGTGTGGTTTTGAAGGATTTTTACCAGCAAGAAAACTTTTTTTTAGGGATAAATATGCATTTTGAAACATATAAAGAACTAGCAGAAGGTACAAGCTGGCTGTAGGAGGAATGATAGATCCACCAGTACTGGTGAGTTTACCACCTCAATTAAACAGGGGATTCAGTTAAGATAAAGGATCTCCAAGTGGCTCTATATGAAACACAGGCAACCCTGGCTGACCCCTGGCCTGAAAGATGGAGGACTCATTGCTCAAGGCTCCACTTCTTTCCAGTGACCTTCCAACGACAGTTCTGTCCTGAAATCATTTCTATCTCTTGCAATTTTGCGCTTTAGCTGTATTTGACATAAAATGCCAAGTACCGTGACTGAGATTTACTCATGCTTGCAAACATTGCTTTTATTTGCATTGACTGAATCCCCTTGGGCTTCTCTTATTTTGTCTGTAACAGAACAAAGTATAGTTATAAATATTCCTGCTGCTGAAAGGTATAGCAAGAGGGAAAGAGTAGTGCGTGAGACCCCACACAGCCCCATCCATGTTTTTCAGTTACTTTGGGTTGTACCATGTCTTGGGTTGAAAAGATAATTTGATCTTTTGCTCCTTGCTTCCTGCCTAACAAGACTGCCAACAGGAGCGTGCCAGTGATGGTGATTTGCTTTAGCGCATGGACACTTGTCCAATGGAAATGCTTCGAAATCACCGGCACATTTTACATAAGCCACTGAACAGCGAGTAGGAAAAGGATGCTGCGACATGATCAGTAAATAAGTAGGTGAAATTCTGTCTTGTCTGTAGAGATGTTGGAAGTGAAATCTGCTGCACAGCTTGCGGGTTTATATGAACAGTTTGCTAATTAGAGTTGTATAAAATGACAATTTTTCAAGAAAATTTCCACCCTTCATAGCAGCCCAGTGTGAAATCTGATATTTTTTGAAAACCCAACAAATTAGCTATTCTCATATTTTTAAAAAAGTTTCTACAGGCAATCCGATACCACTGCTCAATTCTGCAAATTTTTCAGTACCACCTAAACGTTTTTTTTTGCTGCATAGATATGCACTGCTTTTTGGCACCCTTCAGCTGCTTCCCTCCTCTCTCCCCTGCCTATTTCTGTTGCCCACCAGGATAATGAAAAAAGTATCAGGAGAGCTCACACAAGCTTGCTGTCATTTCATAAGCTGCAAGTAATGACATTTGTTAAATGAATGCAATAAAAACTAAAAATACTGAAGTGGGTTCATTCTGTTTGAAAGCCTGGGTGTTTGCTGCTGCAAGAGAAAAATCCTTTTCAGTCACACCCATTGGGGTGTTCATGCGCAGAGTTTGCTGTGGAAATGAATTTTTTTTAGAAATTCTTCTGGAAGATTTTAAAGAGGATGTTTCTGGTTTTGTTACCATCACCGAGATGAAACCAGAAAGGTGCAAAAAAGCTGAGAAAGAACAGGAGCCTTATAAAATTCTTCAAGGCAATCCCCTTTCCACTGCTCTGTTGAGCTCTGCTGACTGAGAATTTTCCCTGTAGGGGCAGACAGAGTAAGAGAGTCTCTTGATAGAGCATCTCTCTCCATAGGATGAGTTGCCAAGTGTGGATCTGATAGGAGATCCACTGTTTTTGACCTTTGGCCAGTCCCAAGATCCAGTCAGCCAGAGAAGATAATTGGGATGAAGCACATTGCTCTTGCCCAGTATGCAAACCCTCCCTCTAAGTTAATCTGCAGGCCCGTTGAAAGAACAGAAAATAAAATCTTTTCAATTCTTCATACTTTTAATTCTCTTGTTTCTTTATAAAGTGATATTAGAAAATATATATATATCCTGAATGGGCTTTATGCCTAGTGAATTCAAGAGTTGGACTTTCATGGGAAACTGGCCTGTGCTACCTACTAACATGGTAGTAAAGACAAAATCATCTAGGGGGTGTAAATGTGTGCACATTGATGTTAATTATTGGTAGTGGTGGCAAGGAGTAAAGTGAGTATTTTTAAATAGCTATTGTTCCACAATGCCAGGTTTTAACACACAGCCCTCTCAACCACTTTCTTTTTCTTTTTTAAGCATACAAACTGAATTGGGAGCTGCTCTGTATTCCCAGTATTTTATTTTATTTTATTTTATTTTATTTTATTTTATTTTATTTTATTTGTAATAAATAAAAGTGACCTACATTTGCTACTAGGTGGCAGAGTGATTAAAGGGTCAGCTGTGCTGCTTGGGACAAGGAGGGAGAGATCCAAGTAATTCAAGAAGAGTTGAAAGGGGAGGAGGCAATGGCCTTTAGGGGAAAAAGGGAATAAATCTCTTCAGGACACAACTGAAAGCTGAGAATAGCCCCAGGGCTCTCTGCCACAACACCTTCTCTTAAAGGAAAGGCTGGTTCTCCATCTCCCTGGGCTCCAAAATTTCTTACTTTTTTACAGTGAAATAAGGAAAGAATCCCATATGAGAACACATCAGGATTCTTGAAATAGTAGGAGTGAAAATCCCCTTTTCACTGCCCTCCCCTTAGGAAACAGGTCACACGAGCTGTCACTGAAGATGTCTGAGACACCCAGTGGGATGGTGCTGCTCACTGGGACTACCTGTGCTGCTGAAGCCAACTGCAGCAACCACTAAGGAATTGACTGGCTCCTGCCACCACACAGCGGTGATCACCAAAGGCAGCTCAGTGCCCTGTAACAAACCCAGGACCTGCAGCAACCACCAAAAAGCCAGCAGAAAGCCAACAGAGCATGAGATAAACTGTTCCACCTTCTGGGCTGCAAGCAAATCTCCAGGAAGCAGAGAGTTTGACAGAAAGAGGCAAAATGCACCCCAAAGTTGCTAGCCAACCTTCCCTAGAGAAAAAAAGTTCTTTTTGATGCCTGGTACTAAATTCTTTCAGCTTGGCTCTTGAGAAAGACACCCTCAGAAGTGCTGATGACAATGACACCTCCATAAGCCCTGCTAAGGAGGCACGGGTGAGCTGAAGTCCATGCATTTCTTCACAGCAGTGCAGAGGTGTGATGGCCTAAGCATGGGACTTTGGAGCAGAGAAAGGATTATTTGGTTATTACTCTTAGGCAGTGCTTTCAGCAGTCGCAATGAAGACCAAGGACCTACTGCTGTAAACAGCACAAAAATAAATAGTTCCAGACTCAAGGCATTTGCTGTATGAGTAAAGACAACGCCTGGCAGGTGGCCGCTGACCACAATGGCAGAGAGCTCACAGACCGGGACACAGGGTGTCCTCCAGCTGCACAATTTGGAAATCCAAGGAATTTCTAAAGTAATGAATCACAGATTTCAGCCAGAGTTTTGCCTGAGAATTTACAGGAGCTATTTCTTAATTAGAAATCTGTCCCTCTCATTGACTGCCAATTCAGTTACACAAGCCAGACACAGAAAACATTTCTTTCTTACTTTCTTTCTCAGTTTTCTCCCTATTTCTTATTCCTATGGAAGGAAGGAACAAACATATCAGATGGGACTGCACTTTGGAGCCCTTGCATGCAGTGAAATCATCAAGTTCAAGGATCATTTAAGATTAATCACACTGTGAAGCTGCAGGACAGGATCGAAGTGGTCTGTAGCATCACTTGGATCTCTTCCCCATGGGTCCCCGCTGCCAGTGGGAGAAGTCCCCAGCAAGCACATCTCCAGGGTGCTGCTGGACTTCTAACTTCCTTCTGCATCTACTGCCTTCCTCTCCATTAAATGCTTCTTTTCCGTCTGCCTGAGTCCCTTTTACTTACATTAACTCACTCGCTATTTTTTAATCTGTACCTTCCTTTGACGAGTTGCTGTCAGCTCTGCGCATTTCAATAGCTCGGAGTGGCAGACTGAGTTTATGCAAACCCGTTTTCTGGCTCCCCACATGGCAAAGCCGCATCTCTCCAGTGCCACGCTGCTGTCTGTGGTGGGGATGAGTAATTCTGCCACAGCCGGGAGGGGGGCCCGGGATGGGACCACAGGTGACACCTCCAGCACTGCGGGTCCAGGACACTGGGATGTCACGTATGGCTCCCAAGCTGTTGAGCACGCTCGCACCCACACAGGGCTGTAGGTGATGACAGCGCCTCATTCCTCTTGTGCAGCACCTTGCAGGTTGGACCACAGTGCCAAGAGCTCATGTTGGAGCCACTGGATCAGAGTTGGGAGCCACAGGGATCAGGTCTGGACTTGTCACTTGTACTGAACAAGTGCCTGTGCAGGCACGGTCAGCTGCAGACCTTGAGCCAGCATAGAACAGCAGCTACGTCCTACATACATTTTATTGTGAAAGTTATTTTGAGCAGTATTAGACAGGGATGCAAAACCTGGGCTTGTTTTCTTATGCAGGAATGAACTTTATTTTGAGGTACCTGACAGCAGCAAATTTTGACTTTCCTGACTGACCCAGAGTGCTAAATTCCAGAGCATATGATGCACCCAAAAGTCCCACCACTTTTAATGGATATACTGTGATCTTTCTGGATGTGGCCAAGGACGCAAACAGGGACAGTCCTGTGAGTAAATGATGAGTCCAAAAAAATAGTGACTCATGGATTTGGCTTTCTGATATTATGTCATTAGGGAAGCACAGACAAGGCAGACCACATGTCACACAAATCAATAAAGGTTACACTTTCCAATAGAAAAGCTATTGAGACTGGGTGCAGCCACAGGATGGTTGTAGGGGGGCGGCGGCAGCACAGCAGCTCCCTCTCTCCACAGCAGGACAGTTATGAGGAGAACGGACCTTCAGCCCTGTTAAACGTGCCCAGGATCAGTAAACACCTAGAGCTTCGTTTTCCTCTGTCCCTCACAGCTTAATGTACTCAACACAACTAAACTGGAATCGCATAGGCTTCTCCTTACCTGCAGTGGTGAAATAAGGGATCAGGCCCAGGGCTTTCTCAGTCAGTACCTCAATGTGTGGGCAATTTTTACTGTAACCATGGGGATTATTTACAGCCTGGATACCATGACCCTTATCTTTTTCTGTTCATTTCTCTGCAGCTACATCCTCTACAGGAAAAAAATAATCTTGCCATTAAGACAGAGCTTGAATCATCATGTGCGATTTAATAAGATCAAAATAATTTTGACCAAACACGGGATGACAAACAAAGTTTTGTTTATGGCGAGATAGATGTAAAAAAGTTGTAGTGGTGATTTAGAATTGATTCCATCTAAGTGCATCTCAAAAAATTGTGAAATAGAATCTACCAGCTAAAACTAATGAGCACAAAACTACATTGATTTGGCCCAGGGTGGACAAATAGAACATCTGGCATATTTGGCACCGATGACACAGCTGGCATTGTTGGACCCGTTTCTGCAGAAGGTACAGATGCAGAAATGGGAGAATTGGTACAAACAGTGCAGATGGAACAGTTGGAACAGATGACAGTGGGCAGAGCTGGCGATGCTGGCACAGGTGTCATAACCTCAACAGCTGGCACAAGTTGTGACAATCCTGGGATTTCTTAGTGCAAGGCACATGTTCATTTTGGCTTTGGCTGCAGAGAGATAAGAGCATTTTATAATTAGTAAATGTGCCATTTAAAAAAGAACTTTTTTCCCCATCCTTAAGGACATCCACCTCCAACTGTTACAGCCTGGAATGTGGAGCATTTCTGCAAATTACAATTTCCCAGAGAAAGCCACAATTGATAAATACAGATTTAATATAAGGTAATTAGACATTTTTATTCTCATATAGATAATAATCATGAATAGGATTTCTTCATAAGAGGTTTGTTAAAAAACATGGTCAGATCTGTAGCCTGATCATGGAGATTAAAACAAGCTTTGTCTTAAAGCCAAGGCTTGTTTACCACCAAATTGGTGGGCTATATTTTCCAAAAGTGCAATGCTTCACAATGAAATGGAGTTTGACAGAAGCCACTGGGAAGAGCAGGGCGCAGGGTGAGCACCACAGAAATAGTTAATTCTTTGGCTGAAAAATGAACCATACTTAGGGCAAGAATGTAAAAACGGAGAAGCCACAATATTGCCTTTTCTTTAGCAATGCAGCTTTGTTAAACATTATTGAAAATACCACTGGTCAGAGCCTGATTTTCATCTGAGAAAGCAAATACCTTGCTCTCCCTCGAGTCTCTGGTCTGTGAGTAGCTGTAACAAGGCAGGATCCTTTGATTCCCATGAAAAGATAAGCAATGAGATGAAGTTGCTTGCCAAGAATTTAAAACAGAAATTAATTCCTTCTTTTATTTCAGCTGTTAAATGCTATGGAGAGCAGGCAGGAAGCAAATTTTGCTGAACTCTGGGGCCTGATTCTGCAAAACCTTATTCATGGCTGTCTTCAATAGCAACACAAGCCCACAGTGGAAGGGCTCGGAGGATTCAGCTTCCCTTTTCAGAAGACTCACACCCTGCAGAGCTTACTTGTTGGATATATTTCTGAATGCACCTTTTATCGTGCTGCTTGCACAAAACCAGTTTTCACCAACCTGATTTCACTGCACAAAGAGACTGTTGGTCGGTATTTTTAGTAAAGAGAATTTACAGGAAAGAGGATTTAAAAAAAAAAAAAAAAGAACAAGACCCAGGACAAACCAATAAAAATACCGAATTGAAAAATATTTAACAGCTTGAAAAACCTCAAATGAGTACGTACTGTCACGGCTGGAGAGGTTTTCAGTACTCAGCCATTTTAAGCAATTCTTTGTCCTCTGTTTAGTCATGTGCTCCCCTACCTTGTGCTGTACAGTATAAAACCACTAGTTAGTCAGCCACGCTTTATATCAAGTGATAACTACAATCTAAACTGTCATAAAAGAAAAAAAGGAATAGTTTGGAGCAGAGGAAGTTAAAGCTGTATTGCTCAGCTTTAGTCCCAGCTACACCATGAGGAACAATGTTATGGAAAGCAAGACCCAAATTTCCTGTCCCTCCATTTCAAGCACAGATAGCTATTGGTCTTAGCAGATTGCTACAAAACCCAGCCTATAAATGTTCATAAAGTCAGGAGTAGGCCCTTTATACTGGCACAGATGCAGTAAATTTTCTTTTCCAAGTTGCTGAGCTGATGAGCTGACCCTGGTAAATTAAAACAGAACTGTTTCCTTCAAGCCAAGTTCAAGTAATAGCCATAGCTCTCCTGTTTTCTTGGACATGGCCATGCAGCCAGCACCACCAGCAGCTCCTGATGGGGACCAGGAGCAGCCTCCACAGCTGGTCGCACAGCTGTCCCTTCAAAGCTGTCAGCCACCACTTCCCGGTCACTACCTGTCACCCATGAACGGTGGATCCACAGCAGGAACCAACCTGAATGCTTGACATGAGGGGAGGCAGATGAGGACTTTGCCTGGACTGCTGCCTCGCTTCTTGCTGGGCTTCTCGAGAAAAAAATAAACATGTGGTTTCCTGTGTTTTGTGAGTGCTTTGCTCTCTGCCTTTTATTTAATAGCTGTCTGCACACCCAGCACTTCATAACCTACTGATGTCTGATGAAAACATTCCTCTCTTGCTTCTGGCCACAAACTTTTATGATGTGCTTTAATCCCCCCTTCAAACAGTTGCTGCACATGCTGGCTCACTGCTGTCCTTGGAGAGCTACTGCCTGGGTGTGATATTCCAGCTGGGGTGGCAACTGGGGCAGTCAGCAGCAATTCTCTCCTTGTACACCAGCAGATACACCCTGAGGAAAATGTCTATCGACCTTGGGGTTGAGCTTCCTGCTCCTGGCGAGTCCTACAGTAAAAAACAGCCATTTGCTCACGGGAAAAAAGGTAATGATGAATGTCTTTTTTCCCACTCTCAGTGGGTATCACTTCATGATACAGAGAGACTTTTTGCTTTTGTATTAGGTGTTTCATTTTTATTTAGTCTTTGCACATTTATGACCTGAGTCCACCATGTTCTAAAGACACTAAAACTTACCTGTAAAATTAACTTCTATGCATCAATTTTTATTCCATTTAAACTTTCAAAATAAAGGTCACATGGCATTTAATTATTGTCTATGACAGGTGCCATCTCTCTGTACAGCAACCATATTTCACGCAACCCCCCAGAAAGAATCCTGTTAATCATTCTCAGGATGCTGCTCAGTCATCACAGCTCAATGTTTTCTCTCGTCTCAACATTCTGTGACTGAGGATCAGTTCCCCAGCAGATATGAATCATTACATCTTATCCAAAGTCAACACAACTCTGCTGGTTGCCTTATTGAGGATCTAGCCCTGTACATTATGGAGGCAACATCTCCAGTAAATTGATTTTGGAAGCAGAGGTCTAATTTTTCTACGATAAAAGCACAGGTTGTTGCAACAGTAGTTACAGGTTGGACAATGAGCAATGGCCCTTTGTATGCTTAAGCACCACCTTCAATGAACTCCTCCTTTCCCCAATCCAGATGCTGCCCACTGTGTGTGGCATGTTCTCCCAGTACCATGTAAAACTGGTTATCTGGGCACTGATTTAGAATCAAGAAACCTGCTCTATCACAGACTCTTTGTGTAACCTGTATCAAGACTTTTGTCTCCCTGCTATTCCTGGTATGTGAACCTGGGAAAACTTCCAGATTCCTGAGTTTGGCTGGGTACCCCAACCTTATTGGACAGGATACCAATACCCACTTGTCCTCTTGTCTTTGCTGCACTTCTGCAAAGCAGAAGGCTGGGCAAAGCAGCCACAAGGAGCCAGTGTGCTCTGGCCAAGTGGCTGACTCTGCCTGCCTCAATGGTCAGGGAAACTGGCTTTTTAATTTCCAAAAAACCCCATGCATAGCTTTTATTAAACCATCGAAATAGCCCTATGCCTCCGCTGTCATCCTACTACTTCTATCACTTCCTCCGACCTTAGCTACACTAAGTCTGACCCCCAGAATAAAAAGTATTACTGTCTCCATTTACCACCCATGAAGTGTCCAGAGCCTAGGAACCACTGTAGTCACAGTAACCAAAACAGTGACTGACCATTTATGAACAGAGTAGCACTAGTATTTGCTGTAATTCCACACCTTACCTTGAATTGATTCCTGTACTGGTGGAGTTAATCCAACTTTCTAAATTAATTTTTAACCTGATTTCTCTTCCCTGAAATGATGAGAACTCTTTCATTTAGCAGTATAATTTCTTTGCTGTGTCTGAAAACTGTAGAGGTGTGGGGTTTTTTCCTCCAGTATTTTATGTAGATCTTAAATTCAAATGTGGGCCTTGCTCTTGCAGGCTTTGATCCAAAACTCAATTAGGTCAATGGAAGCCTCGCCTTGTGCACTAAATCAGGACATTTTCAAGATCACCTGCTCCCCACACCATTGCCCCAAGACTCATCTAGGTGTTTCAGCTACAAGCTGATCTTCTTGAGGCCACGGAAAGAGGAAAGTGACTCACTTTTTTTGGTCCAACATTAATGCAGATTATTTGCACTTCCATCCAGAGGTACTTCTGGATTCCTCTCTGAAGAGTTTATGGAGTTAAATAATTGGGAATTAACTGCCTGTGCCCTGAAACTCACTCTTCTGGCCCACGGGGGAAGTGTGCTTTTGCAGAAAATTCCCAAATTCTGGAGGTTCCTTGCAGAATGTTTTCTCAGCAGGCTTCAAGTGGGAGTTCGAGAGGCAGGTCTGCCTCCTCTTTTCTTGTCCTGGGTAATCATCTAAGTCTATTAGCAGAGCACCTGCACATGTGAATAACCTCCAGAAGCGAGCTGCATCACTGGAGTTAGCACTACGCAAATGCTCAGGAAACAAATGCTGGTGCCTTTACACTGCACAAATTTATCTCCATAAATTACCTCAAAGACTTTGCTGGTGCTGTTTGCTGAGCAAAGTACTGTTCTTCTGCATGCTATCAGAATACATCCCTAAGTGCTTTCCTGGACTAGGTCCCAATACCTGTACATTTGCCTTGGAAGATAAAATAAGTAATGATATATAGGGCTGGGTGAGAGTCATCTCATTACATTGTCTGCTTTTTCTTGGCTGCTGCAGGTTTTCTGATGTGACTGTGCCTGAGAGAGGATGAATGTCTCTGCAGTTTCTTCCTTTGGGATTTACTGGGCTTTGTACACTCAAGAAGTCTACAGTATCTTTTCCAGACTAGACTGGACCTTCCTTTCCCATCAAATACAAAATTTCAGTATTGGATCTATCCATCTACTCAGAACAACCACAGATCCAGGCTCTTCAGAGGTCTAATTATGTCTCACAGTAGCCATAAACACTATGGGAAAGACAGTCTCAATTTTGTCTCGGCATTGGATCATCTTTGTCATCTTAAGCCTGTGTGACCAGCCTCCACTTTCGTTCTAGGTGCTCCTTTTCACTTGTAGCCTGAGAACACAAGTATGTGAAGTGCAAAGCCATCTCCAGCACTCTCTTACACTTTTCAGATAGCAGGCACAGGTCTGTATTTCATCTCAGCTGATGAGCCTGGGCAGGGTTTGCACAGCCTCTCTTCCCTGGACCCTGAAAAGGAACCTTCTTCAACGAGGAAATGCATTTCCTGTTATAAATGGCAATGTAGAGCATGATGAAAAACAATGATGCGTGTTTTGTCCTGCTGGGATATTCTTTTCTTCACTTTCTGGTACCCAGCACACCAGGATCTTGCATGAAGCACAGTTTATTGAGATTTCTGGCACTGATATCACTAAATTATATTTAATTCAGTCACAAACCTTCAGTGCTGAAGGGCTACACATCACACTTCACTGCCTTCTAGTAGGTTTCTATATTCTTTTTTTTTCATCTGCAATGCTTCCTCAAAAGAAGCTGATGTTCAGTCAATGTGTAAATTATTAGAATCATCTCTATGGGGCTACTCATCTTCAGTGTTTCCCTACAGTGGAGTTGCTTCTTATTTGAGTTTTGTCAGGTGTTCATGTACTTTTAAGCAGTTCTAGATAAAAGAGGGGTCCTGATTTTGGACCAATGATTTCTGCAATGTGTGTTGCACAGTTACTATTAACAATACTAATCACCATACTAAAAGCATGCACCTGAAGGGGAAATGAGTTCCACACTCTGTCAGTATTAGAAAAGGAGACTGCTCGTTTCCTGTAGCTGTGATGATTTTATAACCAGCCTAAAAGAGTAGATTTCCTGGAAGGGAAAGATGAAAAAAGAAATCAGTGGAACACTAAGGGGATCTAGAATCTGACAGGAGAGTCTGGGAGGAAGCCTTTCCTGGTCTGAAAGAAAACAGCTGCAAATCACTCCTCTTTTGAGGGAGAGGAAGAAGGAGGAAAAGAGAGAGAGAGAGAGGGGAAAAGAAAAAGGAAACAGAAAGGGAAAAGGGAAAAGTGATAGGGGAAACACAGAAAAAGCAGCTTGCTAACAAAAAATGTGTTTTACACCAGTTTTTGCAGGGTTACTCTTCAAAGTCAATGAGATTGACTGATCAAGGAGACAGCTATCTACTTCACAGGACCATGACCCAGAAGCTGGCAGCTTAGGAAACCAAAGGTTAAAGGAAAGCAAGCATTTGGGTAAGAAGGAGAAGGAACAGCTGTCTCCTATGTGGGAGGCAATCAGCACATAAAAATGTTTGGTTAAGGAGCACAACACCCGCACCTGGCAGGGGCAGATCCTCCTAATCCCCGCCAGCAGCTGGCCGCCTGCATCGCCCCGTCCTTGGGCATGCCTTGCTGCGGTCAGGGCTTCCTGGTGCAGCCAACCAGGAAATTTAAAAGGCATTTGTGACCCTTCCAGTGGGCCCATGGAAACATTTGCCTCTGCAGAGGCCCTGCAAATGTCCCCTGTCCAGCTGAGTTATTCCTACCAGCTTTCACCATGAGCAGAGATCACAGGGTTCAGTTTTGTCACACCTTTTGATAATTATGTAAATAGACCATCTAATTTAATTCTGTCATAACCACCCACTAGTCAGTATGTGTACCAGTCTTGGAGATGTAATTCATGAGACTGGAAGAACAAGGCTGCACTCATCATGCAAGTGTCTCATTCTTCCCGTCATGCCTGTTTTGCATCCTTTGCTTGTGGTGCAGGACATACACTTACATCCACTGCCTCAGCAGCAGTCTTGATTTGCACCACCATAAGGCAGGACCCACTGAATTTGCATGCAAAAATACATAATAATATTTCATATCTTCAGATACCTTATCAGCCAAAGTTTCTCCTGTATACGTAGACACCAGAAGCCAAAGTTTGTGCTGCAGAGGTACTTGGTGTTAAAGAACACTTGCACTCTCTATCATCCCTGCCTACTTTCACAGAATGGGACTTTTCAGCTTCCACAGGTGACCACATCCAGTGGTGCCTCCTGGCTCTCTATTCAGCAAACCTCACCAAAACCTGTGCACTGATCCCAGACTTTGATTGCAGTCTGTGTATATTCCACATACACACACACACAGGATCTCCAGAGCCCTCGATGAGTTTATGCAATGCTTTCCTTCATCACACACTGCAACCACAAAAGACATCTCCTCTGAGACATCACCCCTCATGGAGGGAAATAGTGATGATATTTCATATTAAAAAGAGTCTTCTCTGAATCCAGCTGAAGTACCCAGAGCAGTCACACTTCAGGCATCAGCAAAATAAAAAAAATAAAATATTAACAACAAACTAGTGTCTGCACGGTTTCTGTTGCTTGTAATGTATAAGAAGAAACCTTAATCTCTTTTAGGCCTGGGTGAGCTTAGAGTGTAATAAGTAGCTAGAGAAAAGCTCAGCAAGTCTGATATGGTTGTTACTGAAGAAAAGCCAGTACAGAACCCCATGAATTGTTGAGGCAATTCTGTATCCATAACCAATGCCATCATGCTGGCAGCCAAGTTTTTGTTAGGCTGTCACATCTACGTTAGTTCAGAAGTGGTGTCAGATATTGCCACAACAAATTCCCTTGTTATAAAAAATTGAGGTGCATATTTTTATAACATTAATATATAATAGCTAAAATGGTTGGAATTCATACCAGTTGGCATTTGGTGTAAGAGTCTTGTTTTGGCTGATATATACAGCATATTGGGAGAGGAGGAAATTTGCTTTCTCTGCAAACATGATGACTTTCCACAAATCAGAATTTTTCCTCTCCTGTTGAATATTGCGGGGGCTTTTCACAATTGAGCGGAACAAATTTAGGGCTGTAAGTAATTGAGAGTTGGCTGCTTGCACACAGGAAAAAAGGAAGACAAACAAAATGTCACAGTGATTATTTTTATCTCTGTAAAGTGTGTGAAATTAATTTATGAAAGCAACATTTTTGCCCTTTTGAAAGTATACGTACACAAGTTAGAAGTCTGGGTGGTTCTCTCCAGGCTACCAGGAAAGCAAAACATCTACTGTATATCTGCCCTTTAATCTAGCAGATCTTTATTTGCAGATCTGGCTGTGCACCACGTTTCTGTATCTGTGCTTCTGCCAAGTGCAGAACCAGATTTGGTTCTTAGATATACTGGTTCAAAGCTGGAGGAGTCTCACTGGCTTCAGCACACACCGAGGAAAGAGAAGAGGGGAAGCGGGCATCCTCTCACTTTCACCCCAGCCTTTTCTGTCTGTAGGGATGTCCCTGTCTACATGGAGTTTTGCCACTTAGATTTTATTTTAGGTATTATTATGTATTCTGTCCATGGTTGGACAGATGGGAAGAAATGAAGTAATGCTCACAGGAGCTGAACCCTGTCACCTTGAACTGGGGCTCATCCCTGGTGTAAGTTTACCTAGTCACTCCACTTTGATAAAGCTGTTGCTCAATACCATGTCAGACCTGCATGCTGCCAGTCATCGTATTAAACCATCCAAGCCAAGATCATTAGGAAGACCTGAAATTCAGGGATCAAATGAAGTAAAACAGATCAAAGTAGCAGATAAGACAGTCTACATGAGCTTGGTTTATGCAAAGGTAAATTGACATGGGTTATACAGGGAAGGAAATTCTCTGAAAGTCAGTTTTCACATCATGAAATCCAGAAAGGGCCACAGTGGACAACAGTGAGGAGGCAAGGAAGCTGCTTGTTGGGAAGGCTGAGCTTCTTCTGTCCTCCTTGGAAACTGCCCCAAGCTACTGCTGGTTTTAAATACTCCTCCAGACATTACCCTTGGATTAATGTAGGCTTTTAAGGTGAAACAAAAGCAGAACTGTTAGAGAAGAGATTTTAGTTTGGCGGTTTAAATGAAAGAGTCTCAGGCAGAGTGGAGGGGTAGTAGAAGGGGTTACATTTTTAGGTGAAGCTCTAGCAGTTCAGCTCACAGAGAGATACAAAATGTGCTCCTCTTGGGAAGAAAAGCTAAATTACAGTGCAGCATAATACCCCTCTTCTTCTTCTTCTTCTTTCCCCCATCCCATCTCATCCTCAGCTTTGTTTAATTAATTTCCTCAAAATTTCCTGTAGTTCCTCGTCTTTCTCTAGACTTATATGGTTCTTCACCCCTCCCTTGGCAATTTTTTTTTTAATTACTCATACCCTGCCCCTAGTGCTGCCAGCTACTCCTTCCTTATAAAGGAGTGCTCCAAACTCTGTAGAAACCACATTGTACATTTTGAAGTATTGGTACAGTCAGTGGTGGCTTTACGCTTTTTAGACAGTGGGGAATCTCAGCAGAAAACTTTGTAATAGACTTGGGTAAGAGTGTATGTACATACATTACCAAACGTTTAAGACAGCAATATCATTCAGAACAAGAACGACATGGAATATTCATTATTAGCGTAACACTATCAAGGTGAGAACGTTAATCGTTGTATGATGGAAAATAGAAAAAGCAGACATTATTTTGTAAAAGGCCTCGAAGTTTTCTCATGACTGCCCCTTTTCAGGCTTGTCCTATTACTGTGAACTCAAGAGTAGTCAGGGGAAATCCCCACTGAGGGCTACTGTGCAGCTTCCCCGTGTGTCCTCTGCCACAGTGTATTGCGGTGGGTCACGGTGCTGGGTTTGACTCTAGCAAGGCCAACATCAGCACATCAAACATAAGGAAAATAAGTCTTGGAAAGATTTCACCAAGGGCTATGAAGTTCTGATAGGCACGGACCTACTGTCTCCATGGTAAGAGCACAGATACTTGTCTGTTGAAATAGTGGGATAAGGAGCATAACTTGGACCCAAAGGTATCAGCTGCAGGCAAGGGAAGGAGATGGTCATCACCAAAGTGCTAAGGAGCAGCCTTAATTCCTTGCAAGATCCATAAGCTGCAATTTCCAGAAGTTAGAAACTCAGAGAGATGGGGATAGAGATGGGGATGGAGATGGGGTGGGGAGCAACAAAGAAGACTTGCTAAACCTGCATAATCTCTGTGGCACAAGCATACTGCTTACACAGCCACCTTCAGATCCCCTTCCTCACTCTAGTTAGTGCTCCCTCCAGGAACAACTCCACTGAGACCAATTCACTGACCACACTGTTATTCCAAGTGATTCAGGGCACCAGAATCCAGGCCGTCAGGAGGTCAGTATTACCATTTAATCATGCCTATCTCAGAACACTTTCTTGCCCTCAACATTTCAAGGGAGCATGAGGGCAGCTTTACAAGAGTACTGTTCATCTTTAAGGGCTGATGGTTGAAGAGTTGTTCCTTTACCAGCTTTTTCACTGATTGGCACCATGAGTTTAGTTACACTTCCTAAACCTTCTGCGTGCTCATTCCACCAGCGGTAAAGTGAAACCACCACTACTGGTCCATCTGCTCTATCAATAGGCACAGGGTACAGTAAACACATGAAGACTGTAACATAAATCCAACTCCTCATGTGAAACCTCTGTAAACATTAGTTATTACTGTCTTAAAAGATTAACCAAATAAATGTAATCCAAATACTAACAGGGATAAATCTGTCTAGGTGTGGAGATTATGCAAAGTTTCCTAAGGTTTTCTAAACATGGCTAAAATGTGGTGCTTCAGTTTGTTGTCTTAATGATCAAGTCTGTTGAGTAATAAAATGCAGGAAGGCCTTGCCAGGAGCAACCACCAGTTGCAGAAGGGCATGTCACTTCAGGGAATCAGATGAGGAAGCTGGGTACCCGGGAAGCACTCCTGCATGTCATGGCATTTGATCAAAGCAGGTTGTAAATGTTCTGCTTCATCAAATGATAGCTTCAACAGAAAACAATCAACACAGCAGGAGAGATAACCAGTATAGGTTTCTCTATTTCTTTTTTTATTATTATTTATTTATTTCATGTTTATTTTTGAGAGAGTTAGGGGTTGAGAAAACCTGTAAATTAAAATGGACTCGGTGGTGTGGTTTCTGAACCATAATTTAGATTTTGGCTACTTCTTTTCCAAGTATATCTTCACTCTCACTTTTTTCAGCTAAAGATATCTCCAAAAACTTATCAGGGAGAGAGATGCCCCTTAAATAAGGTAGACTATTTTTAGTAACACAATTCCAAACATAACATCCCTATTGTCTTTATTGCATTACTATGGTGGCCAATTTGGAAGGGGATGGAAAGCTTTTGGAGCTTTTCCATGCCAGATTCCCTGCCTTGAGCATGGAGCAAGTTTAATTTGTTAATTACAGCTGAGGGCTTATCCAGACACCATGCCCCTTCTAGCCAGAAGCGGTACAATGTCAGAGTTTCTATGGGCATGACCTCATCTTGACTGATGCCACACATTTCTTCCAAGGTGAACCTTTACATTCCTGGATGTGAGCCATGTGTAAACTAGTTTATGCCAATGCCATGGATGTTCTAACAACAAGGGAAATGTATCAGGTGTAATGATGATGAGTCATATTATTCCTAATAATAATAATTGAAGCTGAAATATTGAAAGTACCCATATAGACAAGGTGAACTTATGTATGACTTTGAGCTGTTCAGTTCGGTTGGGGGGTTTTCACATGAAAAATGTAATTTAACTTACCCCTCATGGATGTACCTATTACACTTTTCTGCAGCCCAAAACCTGCCATCCAAGACTGCTCTCTGATTCCAGGTTTCCACCGAGCCCAGGCAGACAGTTGCTCTGCAAAGCTAGCTTTTGCTCCACACAAGCCAGGGTTATAACGCAGATTAATATGTGGGCTGATACTTTGAGATCTGATGGCAGCCTGAAGAGTCAGATTACAAGCAAACATAAGGCCACAGACCTTAATTTTGCAAAACTTGTTCACCTAGAGCCACTACCACCTCTCAGACACTTGTCACCACTCATAGCTTTGGTATTACCCAAATTTGTTCGATGCAGAGTTAGTCACATCAGAAGAAAACACCTTCACCACTGATTTGTGCTCACTTACTTCCAGGGGAGGAGTACCAGCTTTCCCACCCTGCTCAAAAAAAGTAAAAAAAAAAAAAAAAAAAGAAGAAGCTGGAAGCAACCAGCAAGGACCCGTGATACTTCTGATGTTTTGCAAGGTAAATGTATGGCTGTGCTCTCCCTGCTTTGGTAAGCTCATCTTCAGCTGAGGCACACAGCTTTCCACAAGTGGAAGGTTAGTTCCCTAGTGAAAACAGTAGGATAGATTAGGGCTTAGTTCAATGATTCAACTTATCACCATTATTAAGACCTCTCTCAAAAGAATCTGAAGAGTTTTGCCCCAAGGTAATAATCCTGCTAGAGGGACTTAGAAATGTTCATCATCACTGAAAGTACATTTAAATGAAACACAAAAGTTTCTTGTTGCAGAAAATGAGGATGATTCTATGAAAGCTACTACAGAATATATACAATGTATGAAGGGGTTTTGGTTTTCTTTGCTTTTTTTGTTTGGTTGGGGGTTTTTAAGTCTTGTTTGTCTACATACAGTTGCAACTATGCCCTTTGCAATACATAATGTAACGTGCTGCTGCTGTAGCCCTGGTACTTCAGTTATTTTAGGGCAGTTATGTCAGAATGAAAGGAAAAAAAAAAGGCTTCTCAGTGCTTTACATTTACAAACTACTGGCATGACATGTGCTAATTCATTAAAAAAAATCTCATTCATCAAAACAATTCATTTTTTGTTTGAACAGGCTGAATAAACAATTTCTTACTGATTTAATCCTGGCAGCCTTTCTAGCGACAAGTGGCTCCAGTTCATGTACAAGTACCACAGTGTCCTTAAGTATCAAGAACAAATTGGGTACATAAAGGACATTTAGTGATCACCTCTGCATGACTGCCCAGCATTCCCACTCGCCTTTTTCTCCCCCTCTTTTAATTATTTTTCTATTGTAGCAAATGCCATTAAAATCTTGAGTTTATCAGAACATTCTGAGAAACATCTGGGTTGGATCCTTTCTTTTCTTTCTCCTGCCAATGATGGGCTGACATGGCATGAAATGTTGTCCTGAATCAGCACTAGATTGTGTACTTTCAAAAAAGGTCACAGAATAGTACTGGAACACTGAACAGTCGATTGGAAATGTGCTTACTGTAGGGCTCACTCTTGTGAAAATAGAGGAAAACTGAGAATATTTTCAATACTTTAAAATGTATACTTTCATTTTGATTATTATCTCCTTTTTCAATCTGACAGTAAGCATAAAAGCAAAACCTTTGTGCACCATGATTAAGAATACATACTAACATCCAACAGCTACATAAGTGTGTGACAGAAAAATAAATACATTAAAAATAGACCAACAACTAGTCCACTTGTGCTGAATTGATCAGGCAGTTGGACTAGATGATTGTTGTATGCCCTTTACAACTGAAACATTCTATTCTATTCTATTCTATTCTATTCTATTCTATTCTATTCTATTCTATTCTATTCTATTCTATTCTATTCTATTCTCTTCTAAGTCACTTGGTTCTTCTCTGAGTCAGGTCCAGTCAATCTGAGATAAACCTTCTCTCACTAAGTTGTCTGTCTCTACACTCTGAACTTCAGAATGGATCCCTTGGTTCAGCACTATTTGGCTACTCTCTGCACCATCTTTCAGGACAGTTTTGCCTTGAAACTGACAGGAAAAAATGGCACCTTCTTACACTCGAGTCTATTTCTTTTGCCAATACAGTCATTCTATCATTTCAGCAATGAACATACTTTTTTCCTGGTTTTTGTAGGAGCAAGTTCTGAAGAGTGACAGCTTTCATGTACCCAGGTTGTTTTCCCTTTCATGTACCAGCCATATCACCACTAACCCTCAAACTCCGTATGCAATGCCTAATTCTGACTGTGAAATACACAGCCTATTCCACAGTGACCAGAAGCCAATACAAGGAGAAGCAAGGAGACTTGTTCTACCTGATTGGTAGTATACACAATGAAATGGGAGCCAGAAGATGCCAAAATAGAAAGCCAGGCTTATTTCAGCAAAGGAGAGCCAGGGAAAAAAGATGATTTCTTCTTTCATATTCTAGGCTATTTTTCAGGTTTGACTACTAACAATGATCTTTTTTATCTTATGAGGGATTTGTTTTACCAGTATGGATGAATGCAAGGGGTTTTATATCCATCTTATTAGTCAATTTTCATCAGAAGATTCCACGGTAGAAGATTCATCAGTAGAAGCTTATGAGGACACTGATAGGTAGAAATATTAACATTTCAGTGGCACTCAGCTCTAAATTTTCCCCTCACAGATTGGGAATCAGGACTTTCCCAACTGTAGACATATCAGCTTAAACATGGGTTGCCAACAACAGAAAAAATAAAGTTACAGTTTCAGAATTAAAATAATTTTCCTTCAAAATCACGTGTAAAAGTAATATTTTTTTTCTAAACCTTTCCCATGTGACCTTGCTGCATGTGACCTAAAAACTACATGACCTTGAGCTGAGCAATGGGTACTTTTATTAGTCAGTACTTCCAACTATAATTCTCAGCTTTATGAAGAAATCCCATCCTATTTAAATGGAACAAATTAAAAAACTAAGTAACAAAAGAAAACACCAAAACCCAAAAAAATCCCTTGAAACAGCTCAGCTCTGTGACTTCTGAGCATGCTGTAAGCTTAGAACTCCTCCTCTTCTCCTCTTCCAAGTGCACACAAGGAAAGAAGGCAGCCTGGCAGTTACCAAGTGATTTACTGAAAATCAAATCGACACATGAGAGTTTCCAGAGACTTTTAGTTGCATATGTTCAAATGAAAACCCAGGTAGGGTTTTTTGGGGTTTGGCTGATTGATTTTTCCATGAAAGTAATTTAAAGCTGATGGTTTGAGCCACTTTTATTTTTTAATTAAAGCTTGATGGTGGAAGGCAGGGAGGATTGCCAGCTGATAAAAGTAGTATGGGCAAGTCTGTCTGGAAGATACTCATCACAGCATACAAACATGCACTGGGCAGCCTGCAGCACATGAAGGGAGGTTGTCACTGTTCTATAGCCATTAATGTCACATGGGGAAAACCCCCAGGACTGATTTTGACCTTGTAGTCTCCAGTGGCTTCCAAGAAGGAATGTAGCCACGGGAGAATGGAACACCAAAATGGCCAAGGCAGAGGGGGAAATGGAGCCAAGCAGTCCAAGTTCTTGCACCCAGGAAGGAAACACATAAGCTTTAGATCTCATGCCTTATGGATTCATGGCGCAAACCCATAGTTTCAGAGAATACCGATGGAGGACCGGCTGCAGCACTTTGAACTCCCAAGGAAAGCAAACATTAGGAGAGAGATTTGGCCAGTCTGTCTCTAGACACTGCTCTCTTTAGCGTCCCCAGTAAGAGGATGAACACACGTTACACCTTCCAAGGGATCTGCAAAGAGAAGGTAAGCAAGGCTTTGGAGCATTGTTTTCATTGACTATTAGGATGATGACTATAATGCAGTCAGAGAGCTTCCACCATTTCAGAATCAAAAAGTGGCTCCCACACCTGGATGGGATGCTGTTCCCGTTCCTGTTTCCTCATTTCTTTCTCTCTGATGTTCCTCATCTGAACAGGCTCCATTCCTTGCTATCTCGCTCACAGCCAGCTTTGCATGCAATGTTTATTCTTCCAGTTTGCTTCTTTTTGTCGTCTTCTTTTAGTCTCAAGGTTCCCCTTCAGTTCCATTGTCCTTCCTGTCCCATATCACCTTCCCCCATCTCCCACATCCTCCATGCAGTCCCCAGGTCCTTCTGCTGCTGTGGGACCAAGCAGTGCCAGAGAATGTCGTCCTCTGCCTTGGGAGAAAATGGCAGGTTCAGAAAAGGCTTGTGGGCCCTGGAGAAATTTGCAGCAGCAACTCCTGCATGCCTGCCTGTGGTAGCAGAGAGACCAAGTGCCATGAATCTGTACTCCCTCTGGATTTGGAAGATTTTTTGGGAGTAATCTTGGCAGAAATAAATTGCTTTGAAAACATCTGTTGCCATACAATATCAGAATAGAGCAGGAAAAAAGGAAGCTCCCCACCTCAAATTGTGTCACTCTAAAACCCACCACTCCAAATTTTTGCAGCAAAACAAAGAAAGTCTTGTTGGGGCAGTGGGCACCACTTCCCCTGCAGCTGGTGCTGGAGGTGGAATAGCTTTCCTTGCCAGTTGTGGGCTACTTCACAGATGTCCTTTTGTTCCCCTTTCACACTAGCCACAATTTCCTCTTAAACTTTAATCCTCTCTCCATTTCTAATGTATGCAAATATATGCCAAAAATCAAGTCAGAGTTACAAGACAGAGCAAGTTATTGGGGTGGGGGTGGGAGGGAGACAAGGAGACAGTGGAATTTCTTTGTTAGTATAAATGTTTCAAGGATCAAAATAGTTTAGAAAAATATCTGAAACCAAAGAGTGAAGTGCCTTTATTGTCCATGCTAACCTTGGGAAAAGGGAACAGCTGAATTTTCTATTCTGCACCGTTTACATGAAAAGGGCTCTCAAAGCAAGGAAGAAAACTTCTGCTTGTCCTGCCCATATGCCAGGTTTCAGCCAATGTGCTGATGCAGGAGAGACACTCCCTCTCCTGGGATTCCACATGATTCCCATTTTGGCTCCTCCTAGGTCCACGGCTGCACCAAGCCACAATTCCCATGGCTGTTCAAGTTACATGAGCAACTGCTTGGAGGACTAGTTTTCAAAAGAGGCAGATGAACATGATCATCTCCAGCAACAGATGAGGCCTACAACCTCTATCATTCTCCCTTCTGAATGGAAACTGTTTCCCATGGCCCCAAGTATACCAGCCAAAGCTCACTGCCACGATAAATGAGTGCAAAGCAGTTGCATTCAACAAATTTCAGTGCCCTTGTCTTTGTGTGGTGCTTATCTTTCCTCACAAAACAGTAAACTAAGGTAACCGCTGAGATCTGAGGCTCTTGGAAATCTTACTGTGCAGTTCACATGTGTCTACTCTGCACTTTGTCTCCTCACTTCCTTTTAAAGACACCTACTTCTCTCTGTCGCCCCCACTTACCTCCCGCTGTTCCTTTGGTTGACGTCCTCATCTCCACTTCTGCCATTGTGTTCTACTGTCCTACTGTCTACTAGTCTTTCTCTTTCCCTCAGTCCCTTAAGTCCTCCTCATTTGTGAATATCATGTCAAAAAATACCCCAAACAAACAAAAAAAAAACCCCAAAAACCCCCAGTGCAACTTGTAACTTTGTAAACCTCCATAGTAACTTTTTGATAGAAAGGAATCTTCTGCTCCCAGAAACATTGGATTCTACTACACAATAGGGAAGAAGAGGGGAAGGTGAAAAGCTTGGCTTAAATTGGGGTTTTTTTGCCATTGTGCTGTTGTGGTCTTACTGTGTGGTAGCTGTACTCCTGTAGTTCCACCACATATAGGTCTACTACAATTCCCTCTTGTTTCTCCCCTGCTACTCCCCTGGGTTGTCAAGATTGGAGCATAAACACTCACTGCTAGCAGATTGCGAGCTCTGGTTCAGTCTCTACCGGGCTGACACAGTAGTTGTCACTGGCATGGGATCATCTGACATTTAAAGTGCTGTGGGGCCTGGGCATTTAGCATGTGCTTTTGCTAGCCAAAGGAAACCTGAAGCCTGCTGGCCTGGATGTACCTTACTGATCTCCTTTTAACAAATTTATGGATACCAATCTCATGAAGGTTTTCACTAGACTCATTTATTAACTTGTGAAGCTATCCATTTCAATCCAAGAATCTAGATTACTTTAAGATTTTTATGTAGGTGCATCAGATGATCTGAATGTCTCAGCATCTTTTAACACAGTCATTTGTTGTGAATGACTCAGTGAGGTAAACCAGTGCTATCACTTCTCAGAAGTAGAAAAATGAAGAATAGAAGTGTGGAAGGTTAAACTGGTTGCCTGATTTAATCACCTATATAAGGTCTCTGACAGGGCCTGAAGTAAGAGACAGCTCTCTGAACCATTCCACCACCTCTTTCATTAATCCGTTCTGATTCCTTAGACAAAAAGCACAGGCAGACCTTGTGGATGCAAAACTAAAATGATGCTTTTTTAAAAAGTACAGATATGAAAAAAGTTTCAGATAATGATAACAAAGGGAAAAGAATCTGAGCCAAACCGTGAATGCCCAGTTTGGAGGAAAAACTGCCATAAATTAAAAAAAAAATTAAAAAAAAAAATTTAAAAAAATCAAGATTGATTAATTATTTCAAATATGTGTCTACTGTGTCTATAGGTATCAATGTGCTGGTGTGTAAGACCTCTCCAATACCACACACTGTAACTTCTGATTTTGGGTCACTCACTTGTTCTGAGTAACCTGAGCTTGTGAGAAGAAATTTTTGAGGTAGAACAGGGTAGGAAGACCAGGCAGAGTTGCTGTTTTGGGTGTTCCTGATTCCTACTCCGATGTTCCCCTGACAGCAGTTATGCTTTTCAGAACAGCTATGGTCTTGTAAAAACCATCTCCGCTCTCTTTGGGAATGAAAACTGTGCATCCAAGACTTCCATAAAGAAGTCTATAAACCACTTTACTGAAGGCTTGGCAGCAGCAAGGCCCACCTTGAGTTACATTTGCATATAAAGACTATGCACAAGGCCAAGACCCAGAAAATAAATATTCTCATCTTGAAACTGACTCATGACAAATTTCAAATTCTTGAGCGAGATTTCTGATGCTCGTACAAAAAACTGCTGAGCCCAGTTCTTCATTGGAAGATCAACTCCAGACCCCTGCCTAAACCCCAGTAATCATCTCTGAAGATACAAAGATGTGTGGGATAGATCTTGATGCTACTCTTGACAGGCAGATGAGCAGTTTCTAAGGCAGCTGTTGCATGAAGTAAAAGATCAGATACATGCATCCAGTAGTAGCAGTCCTCAGTAGCTATGGATATGTTCTGCAGTTCAGAGAGAAGTTACTGCAGATGGACTAATGCATCCACATGGAGAAAGGTTTAGAGTTCAAGCTAGAGGCGCAGTATACATGCATGCCTGCTGTTCCAAAAGTTCTGTCACTTGACCCACACAGAATATTTTTAAACTTTAGTTTTTGGCTGATAAGTATTTCAATTTTGGTTTTTTGCTGAGAGAACCTCTTTTTTTATTTTATTTTTCAGCAGGAAGGCAAATCATCTTTGAATACTGCCAAATATAACAAACATCTACAGATGGGTTGGTCTGCAGCTGGAGGCTTTAACTTCGTAGTATTTATTTGAAATATCAAAGCCAGCAGAGCAAGGCTAAAACATAGTGGGCACAATTCACAGTGTTTTGGCTCTTGAGCAAATAGCAGTTGAACTTAGAGGTTGGGGTTTTTTTCTTGCTGAAATGGAATTTATGCAGATGTGCTTTGCACTAAATTCATTAACAATTACATCCTGGTGCGGTTTTCACATTTTTGTAAGGGATCTGCATAAGCACTAATTAGATCTAAAACAATGTTACTGTGCAAATTACAGTGCTGATTGTTCAAGTCGCCTTACATTCTGCATCTGCTTTGCGATGATGATAACATAGGTGCATGTAGTACAAATGCCAGCTTTTTACATTTAGTAGGACTATTTGTTTAAAAGATAGCATTGAACAGATAACGCTGCAGTTTAAATATCTCAGAGATGCTTTTAGGTAATATTGTAAAGTAAAATAAATACTAATGCTAATAAGTTGCATAAACTAATTGCCATTTCATTAGTCAAGAGTGATCTTCTCTGAGGCTCATCCACATTCCATTTGGCAACAAGTACCAACTGGGTATAGCTAAATGAAAGCAGCATTTTGCAAAGACTGCATTCTTACTTGAATAGGGGAAGGACAAGAGCGAACATCTCTGTTCTGCTGCTTCAAACTATGGAAACGAAATCATTGGCTTCCTTATTCAGCTTCAGTTCCAGATAACACATGGTGGTCAAAGGTCACTAGGAATGCAATCTATTTTTTAGGAAACACTAGTACTTCAGTATTTTGCTCCCCACTCTGTCTGTAATGCCCCCAAGTGTGATAAGGCAGCATTAAGCTTTAAAGCCACTTTTAAGACAAAATTTTAAACTCAGTCATTGTGCTGCTTTCTTTATTAAGTGCAATTTGAAAAACCTGTACAATAGGATGGGGTCTGAGATGTCATGATGACATTCATATATGCAATGAATGTGATACTGTCAGGACAAGTCCACGTTCAGGAGAAGTCATCCAGGGTTGTCAAGTATTGGAAGGGGCTGCCC
Organism: Sclerurus mexicanus; assembly: GCA_013396755.1. NCBI lineage: Eukaryota > Metazoa > Chordata > Aves > Passeriformes > Furnariidae > Sclerurus > Sclerurus mexicanus. Next base: position 4,234,639 of record VWZF01003842.1, read on the forward strand.
AGTGAAATGGTTGATCCTTCATCCCTGAAGGTATTTAAAAGATGCATAGATGTGGCACTTAGGGACACGGTTGAGTGGTGGAGTTGGCAGTGTTGGGTTAATGTTTGGACTCAGTAATCTCAAGGGTCTTTTTCTAATCTCATTGGCTCTGTGATTCTGTCATGAAGATCTTTCCTCCCAAACAGCTATACCTTTACTCAGAATACTAACCAAGGACATAGACATGCCAGCAGTGTCCTGGCATGCCTGTCTGCCCCAGCCTTCCTTGCAGGTGGAAGCAATACCACAAGACCTGTGCACGTGTGTGAATTTAAAGGCACTATACTCACACTCATCATCTGAACCATAATTTTTCTGCGAGAGCAACAGGCCTTCACTGATCAGTTGAAGCCTTTGGAAGGGGCAGAGTAGTCTGCAATAAATTACCCGGCTTATGTCCCTTAGAGAAGAAGCCAGGAAGAAGCCATAGTGTAGGGAAAGAAAGAGTTTCCCATCACAGCTACTAGAGCATGAAGGATGTCTCTTCTCACTGGGCTTTCTACAGCTCTGATGGGAAAATAGTGTAAGTGGAAAGCATGAAGGTTTGCTTTTTATGGTAAATACCTGAGAGATGTTAGTAGCCCAAAAGAATTACCTGAGGGACTGTGGGAGATTCACAGGCTAGAAGTACCACATCTAACAAAGCCTAATACTATTTCCAGATCCCTGTTTACTTGTGCTTAAGCATTTCTGTTCATCTGTCTGCTCTAGCTCTTCTTGAACAACGCAATATAACTTTCATCTGTCTTGTAGATTCAACAATATTGCATCAGGAATGAAAAAGTAAAACAGGACTTTTCTGCCTGGAAAAGACGAGGAGATAGTAAAAGTTAAAACCAATGAATGGTGTAAAAGGGGTGAATAGGGATGGATTCTTTTTTGTCTCTTCTGAAATAAGACTACGCTGTTAGATGGCAGGTCCAAAATACATGAAAGAAGATTCACTGCCTTGACACATAGCATGTGGTTTAGCTAGAGATGGTCTTTCAGAGGAGGCTGAAAGCTTATGTAGGCTTAAGAAGGAACTGGACAAGATCATAGAGGAAAATAAAATGCACTGAGGACTCCAAGTTGCCACCTCTGGCTCAGAAGGTCACTGAGTTTCAAATTGCTGGAGGCTAGGGAACTGTTATGAGGGGATGTTTCACTACATGCTTCTCCTGCTCTTACAGTCTTCCCACAATTTATTTTGGTCACTGCAGAATATTTGTTGAGATGAACACTTGATCTGACACAGCATGGCTCTTCTTGTATCCGTCATGCCCTCTGTCAACCATTTAACTTGCATTCCTGAACTTCAAACATTTACTGCATACGGTGACTCCTGTCTCACCTCCTTGGACACATGCTTTAGGCATAAAAAAGAGGTATTTTGAACACACTGTGGAGAGGATCCATGCTAGCCTGTTTCAAATACTTCTGTCAGACACATTGCTCAGCAGCTATTCTCTGCTTCATTTCCCTTATGGCAATGGTGAGAGGGGAGGTCTTGTCCTGGACCCTGAGCTGGGCAGGACTCCAGAGTGTAGGTCTAATGCAGATACCTCAGGAGAGTACCTTCCTCTTTACTGATTATGAAGAGAGTTTGGGGAGCCTATTTTTATCAAATTGAAGTTAGTAGTAATGCATAGCCCTCTGCCTTATAGTTAGAACAGTCTTAAAAGCCTGAATCCTGCAGACTTTCATGAGCAGGGCTATCAACATGCTTAATCTCTTTGGGCTTAGGCTCTGCAGTCACTCACGTGCAAATCTTATATGTATGTTTGAAAGAAAAGAAGTTCGAATAATATTAAAAATAAAATTAAATACAGTACTATGTTTAAATGGTACGCACTTTTCTGCTTATTTTATAGAAGTGCAGTAGTCTCCTAAATTTAATTAAGCCAGTCTGAGGACATGATGAAAGGCTTCTTTAACATAAAAGACTTTGAAGTTTCTAGAAAAGAGTGAGGTATATAACTCTGAATAAGGGAATCCCATAAGATTTCTCTGTGCTGAAATTAAAGTGCAAGCTCTTACCTCAAGGATGCTATTTCCATCATCTCCAGGGTATTATTAGCTTTTGCAGCACATGCTGCTGTGAGTTACACTGCATTGCCCACACAGGCCGAAAGGACAGAGAAAGAGAGAGGATCCAAGTAATCCGTAGGAACATGTTGATGTAAAGGCTGGGGGTATGTGCATCACGGTCTCTCTGTACCCATGCACTGGAGGACATTTTTACTGTGTGGTCTCACCTCCTACCTTAAACAGAAGCCAGCTATTCTTTCCTTCATTTCACAATTTACACCAGGTCAGCTCTAGCAGAGGTGGGAGACGCATTCTGGTTTCTCACATGTCACATTTAGCCATTTTTGCAAGCTCTGAGACTCCAGCAGCTGCTTTCCTTTAATCAAGAAGAGACTCGGGAGTCTGGTTCTCCAGTACGTTATTGATGCACTGCCAAATACTTGCGGAATCTATCACTTAATTCTCTGTCAAATCCTCTTCAGTAGCTGGCCTACATAAAATACATTAGTTGCTTCCCTAAGTAGTATTTATCTGATAAGGTAACTGAAAGTTTGTGGTTTGAATCTGCATAATGACATGTGCTTTTGTCTTCTTTTCAGTTTTCCTTTTTTAAACCCTCCTGCTTACACAATGAAATATCATCCTTCACACAATTTTTGCTACTAACCCCATACAAAGCTAAGAGCTTGGCTCTTTGGAGAGGAGAACTGAAGCTGGTGGCAGTTTGGTCCTTTGTCGCATGTTCTGATTGCTGGTGTCACACCTTGACAAACCTGAAAGGTGAGAAGCAGATTCTTTCCTGCTACATGGGGCATATTTATGCTCCAAGTCTCCTGCCGTTGCTTTTGACTTGCTTTATCTAAAACATAAAAATTTCTGGAGGATTATCCTAGCTCAAGAAATCTTCTTGAGATCTAATTATTGTAATGGCATTGGGGTGCTTTCACCGGCTCCCTGGAAAAATCCAGTTATTACCACCAAGCAGCAACAGTGCGCACATATTGCAAGGTGGCAGAACTCTTGTGTCATGAATGTAATACAGAAACATTTGCCTCCAGCTCAGACACATTCTGTCAGAGCATCCTCGACGCATCTCTCCTGAGGAGTCAGATCTGACACTTGGGATGGCTGGCTGTCTACTCATCCACCCACTTCTTCTCAGGGTTTCTCTTTGCCTAGCAGGAGTGGGTACAGGGTTCACCGAGAACCCTGAAAGTAGGCTATTAAGTGACCTAGATTATTGCAGGGGGGATGCTATTTCTGTGCTTCTCAGCCTATGTGCTTATGTTATTCCCTTTGTCTCCGGGGCAGTCTCTACCTAGCAGGAAATCTGGCAGGGGGAGTGCAAGATGTATTAGGGAGAGCAGACAGTCTAGAAAGAGGAGAGAAGATGATGGTGAATAAAAATAATGGACCTGAGGAATAACTGAAATACAAAAAATACAGTTGAAATCCAATCCTTTCTTATGGTTGTGGCTTAACATGTGTCAGTTGGCACATTAACAGTAGCATATGGGTTGCTCTGATGTGAGTTACTGCATACAGTATGTTATGTTCAGGCCTAAAATGTGTAATTCTTTTGGATTAGTGTTGGCAGATTTCAGTGTGCAGCGTACAGTAAATGTTCATAAATTTAATATATTTATAAGCTCTTCTGTGGAGCTCATTGCCGTCTGATCTGAGAACCTCCCAGGCAGCTCTGCAGAGCACAGCACTGGTAACTCGAACCTCCTTTACTGAGGTAGGGGATGCCACAGGGTGTCTGCTGCAGGGCTGAGGGCAGAGCCTAGACTACCTCCTGAGCACAAACCCAGTGACCTAAATGAACTGATCTCTCTCCTTAAGGTTCCTACAGGGAAAACCCCATGTCACTAAAGAAAACCCACATTTGCCAGTGAGCTGGTGGCAGGTAATACAGACTTAGTGCTTTCCACGATGCCCTTCCTCTTGGCACTACAGTTAAAACAGAGTACCTTCCAGGTCACTTCCTTGCAGGTCATCTCACCATTCCTACAAAACCCAGTCAGAGAGTGCGGATTTTTGAGGCGCATATCCATAATAAACACACTCCCTATGAGCTCTGTCCAGCAGGACAGGAGCCAGAAATGAGGTGGCCATGTCAGATCTTGCTCCCTGATTCCCACCTGAGCAAAGGGTGGCAGATGGTAGGGCGAGGGTGAAATCACCCACCCTGACCAAGGCTGAGTAAGGTCTCAAAGAAAGAAACAGCAATGTGCCAGCATCTAATGTTTTAAAATAAAGAAACAGAGGCAAACTCCATATTTCTTTAAAGCTGATTTCAGTGGAGTCTCTTTGTTGATTTCTTGCCCTGAAATTATAGGTAGTCCCATGTTCTTAGTGAAGTGGGAAAGCTCTGGCTGTGGCCAGTTCCCAGGGGTCTTCATCCCATCAGCACAAAGTTTAGATATCATCAGGAGAACAAACTCCTTGGCAGAGATATCTTGAAAGCATGACACTATTGCTCAGCATTGCAGAATGTTTATTCATTTGGCTGGGGCAAGGAATCTTTTCCAGAGATATGCACATCATTTTTTCAGGCTCTTGCTAAAATTGGTCAATTTGACTTTTGTGCTTGGAAAAAGCATGTGACTTCATGTCAAGCTGGCTGCTAGTAGGGACTGATACACAAGAAACATGCATCATGGTAGCCTCTTATGATGATGAGACAAGATAAGACTAACCAGTGGAAAAAAACGCTGAAAATAATTTTTGTTAGCAGGAAAATGCAATCTAACAATGAAAAACAGCCACACAAATCTGCAAGAAATACTAAAATTGAGCATTTTGTTCCGGCTCTGGGCCACAGTCTAGTCTCTCCAGTAAGAGTTGCCTTGGTGGACATGAGCTCTCTGTGTCACACAGGAGACCTGGAAGGTTTCCTCACCTGCCCTGGTGCCAGGTGCCTAAGTCCAGAACACTGCCAGAGACTGAGGAGAGCAAGCAGAGAGAGAAAATGATAAATCCCCAGAGACATTTCCCACCTGTGCTGCTGGTGAACACTGTACTCGGGGGCTGCAACTGGCATCCACCCCCTGAGGGTGGCCCAGGTGAGGCTGTGGGTTGATCAGGCACCTGCCCATTTCCAGGATTCCCAGGACCTAGAGCAGACTAGCATGCAGCCATCCCTCTGCATCCTCAGCTGCACCTATGGAGCAAGTATGGAGTTGCACCTCTGGAGCAAGTACCTATGCAGCAGTTGTGGTAAATATATAAGACAGAAAGGAGAGGAAAAAAACCACAACAAAAACACAAGTTAGTTTCTGAAAATGTGGTATGTAACCAGTATTTTCAGTACTGATTTGAATCTGTACATCAGGTATGAAGATGGCAGTGGACAAGGTTAAGCAGCTTGATAGTCTGCTTGCATTCCCCCACTACTTTGATTTTTGGCAGTTTGTTTATATCTTTGCAGTGATGAAATGCATATTTTTCCTTCTGAAGCCCACTTGTACCTGTTCATCCTCAAAGCCTCACTGTGACTGTCTTAACAGCTCTGAAAACAGATTTCTCACTTTTGGTTCTTATCTTTATCTTGAAAAAAAATACCAGCAATGAGATTTTAACAAGGAAAACTTAGGTTTTCTTGGAAATTTTTAAGAAGGAAAAAGAAGGCCATCTTTGTTGGTATTAGTAGTCTGTAACCAAAACCTATTTATCCATATCAAGTCAGACACATACGTAGTCAATGACTGACAGAAATAGTATTAACAGGGTTAGTTTTTAAACCCATGGCCCACCAGCTAGCTTTCAAACCCCTTTAAACAGGAACCAAGCTATAGCATCTTCAAAAAAGTGGGTGTAGTTGAAGAGGAGAAGAATTATTACCCCCAACCAGTCAAGCGCTACTGAAAGAATAATGTGTACCTGAAGAGCATGTACTGCATTTTGTGGCATAAGATGGCTTGCTAAACAGAGACTAAACTCTAGCTTTCCTTCTTCCTCAAAGGAATGTGGAGGTAGGGCAAAGTGAAAAGTGATTGAGAAGCCAGGCAAAGCATGCCTGTGGGGCAGCTTGGCTCCCTGCCTGGATGTGGGAACAACACCAACCCCCCTGGGCTGAGGAAACTTTTGTTTGTTATGCTTTTTGCTTGCTCTACCTAGTTATAATTGTAAAAGGTCTCCTCAGGCAAACACGCAGTCCTGCCTGCTGGTGTGGTTTGTTCTTCCTTGGTTATCTCCTCATCCAACATCTGCTGTATCCTCAGGAGTGGGTGGAAGCCAGTGGGCATAGAGGAAGCAGCCCTGGCACCTCCTTCAGAACCAGGATGAATACAGCTGTCTGGAAACAGGCAGCTCATGCTTTCTGATTGTTAGTCTTGCTACTGCTCTTTGCTGAGTGGACTTAAGTAACACCAGCCAGGTCCTGACAGACACCCAAAGCAGCATGGGGTCTTTGTAGTGGAAGTGGAAACACAACGAGTTGGCACCTGTTCTCATTTTCTAGTTTTCTCCCTAACCCCAAATGAGGCTTCACTTGCCCCTCTCTGGTGACATTCGCTAAGCTTGCTTCTTCCACCATGAGTGAAAGTCTTCGAGACCAGCTTGGATGGGGCTCTGAGCAACCTGGTCCAGTGGAAGGTGTCTCTGACCACAGCAGGGTGGTTTGAACTAGATGATCTTTAAGGTTCCTTCCAACCCAAACCATTCTATGATCCTGTGATGGTTTTGTGATCATTTCTCAGTGTCCTAGAAAACAAAACCTACATGAGAATGGACTGGGCTCACTAGGCAGAGCTGGTATGAGCAGCCACGTAAACCACATTGGGATGAATCTTGCATGCCTGGTTGGGGTCTGGTGACTACAGCACTAGACACCCTTGCACTTCACCTCCTTAGCTTTGGGGAGGAGCTGTGAAAACAGCACCCAAAAGCCCCTGCACATCTACAAACCCATGCTTTTAGTGGTGTTATGTAAAAGGGTGATGTGCAATACTAACAACCGCAGTCTGCTCTCACATTTGCCTGAGTGTGCTGGAAGTGTTCTCATTTCTTGTAGTTGCATCACTTCCTCAGTGTTAGAGTTGAGTTCACAATGTGACAGAGGAGCAATACATCCCCAGTGACACCAAGACCAGAACAGACCAAATAAACTGATAGTGGCTCTGGAGTGAGCTCCTGTAACTTTAGGTATGTAACTGAGGCTAAACACCAAAGAGCTGATAAACCAGAGAAGAATCTACAACTCCTTACAGGCTTGAAAGACCTAATTCTGGGGGAACTACTAAAGAGAAAAGTGGAAAACTGCTATGTGCCAATTAAATTTAGGGCATAAACCTGCTAATATTTTAAAAGTATATGGGTAAGAGAAAAAGGAAAGGAATGTTTGACTCAGCAAGCCCCAGACTAATGACATGACATTAACAGAAAGTAATATTTTCACTGAAAAACTGACAAAACCCTTGTTATTTTTACTTACAAAATCACCCAGCAAAGACCCAGCAACTTAGATTAGGCAAAACACTCAAAAATAACTACACCTTCATCTGCAGTAGGAGGCTTGGGAGGATTTAATACATCCTTCTAGCTTTATTTTATTACTCAAACAGTAGAAAATCGAATTAAGTTATTGCTAAAGAACTTATTTCAACAATAATCTTCCATTGCCAATCCTTTTGACCTTTCAGAAATTTCTGCTCTGGACTGAAACTTGTTGTGATGATCACTAAACCAAAACAATGTGTTTGCAAACCTGAGCAAACCCTCCTTTATTTCAGTCAAGAGAATTGGAGGAAAATAGGCACTTTTGCTGGTACACATACACCTGCACCCATACCAAAAGTGTTTGAAATGGCAAGTAAAAAGATGTTCTGAAGTGCATTTTTGGGGAGGGGGGTGGGGGTGGCATGGGTGGTGTCTGTAGACACAGGAACGTGCTGTGTGCCTGTTTAAAGATCTCAAGTGTTGCATCACGTATATTTGCAGGAGGTTAAAGCACAGCCAAGAGATTTGTGTGGACGTATTGTGGGAAAAAAAGGGCAACCGTTTTTATGGGATGATTTCCCATATATATGGGAGTGGGTAGCACTAACACAGAAGACTGGAGTATCAGACAAAGCTCATGAAGCACGTGTGTGTTCACAGGCACATTCACAAGGCAGAATAAGCATTCCTGGATGAGGATGCAAAACGTACCGCTATCGCTGGTATTGTGGTTTCCAGATTTTAGCCTCTCAGTGAGAACTTAGGTGAGGTTGTGGTTTTTTTCCCCCTTCCCTTAAAAGAAGGGAAGAAACTTGGGTCAATTTGTAATGAGGTAAGGGAACAGATTAAGTCTGCAGTGGGTTTTCTCTCCCCTCCTTTTCTCCTGAGTGGCATAAAAAGGAGCCTCCATATTCCTCTCCCACATGCTGTCCCGAATTTCTCTCCTTTCCTCAACACTTAACTTTTTCTTGGAATGCCTTTATGTGCCAGATGACAGCAAGTTACTGTGCTAATTGCTTTATTCTTCAATAAGGACATTTACTATATCAAACTCCTACAATACTTATGTGTAAATTAGAATTTGGCCTTGGAACAGCCCTCTTTCAACAATTAAAAAGCTTTCTTGAATGGATAGCTTTACAGATTAAAAAAGCTTTGTCTTGAATAGATTTTTTTCCCTTTTTCATTCTTTTTTCAGCATTAGTGCCTGTTTTCACGCTTATGTACCCTCATCAGCCAAGACTAATAAGTCTTACAAAATTTTTCTTGTTTATGAATAAACCTGCATTCAGATCTATTCCATGATATGGAATTATGGAGCCTGTGTACAAATTCCCTTCTTTAAATCACAGTGGTCTTCAAATAGATAAGCTGAAGTTTTAGACAAATACTTATCAACCTGTCAGCTATTCTGAACAGGGTTGCAGCTGTATGGCGAGCACAGAGAGCCATGGGGAATAAAAGAGGAACTTACGACTTAGTTCTTTTTGCCCAGAGAAGAAATGGTAATTTTAGTTATACTTTGCTCGCTTGCAACAATAAAAACAAAACGAAGCCACAGAAGAAAACTGTCATGTTACACCCCTTCCATCTGGCCTGTGCTACACACCCACATATCCCGTCATTCTACAAATTAATCTTTCACACATTTTTAACAAAAAAAGTGTTAATGTTATAGAAGAGAAAATAAGGTAAACAGAGAGCTGTGTAAAAATACATTAACATTAAAATATGGTGGCAGTTATGGATTTTCTTAATTGAATAGGAGAGTAAATATTCACATCAAATCAATGCCAATGGCATGCAAATTAAAGCTACATTAGGGCAGCCTTGATATAGGCATTACCATTTTTGACACTTCTGTGATTTAAAATAATGTGCAGACTTTATTCGTGATTTTTTTTCTCCCTTTTTTATGTTACTTCTGAGTGGGTAATTTGCCATTATAGAGCAAAATCCTTCTCCTGTGCCCTCTTATGTTACACTCTCTTATTTTCTTCTTCTGTCTGGACAGCCCTGTGAACACTGGCTCTGTTTAATTTAGGGTTAATATTGAAGCCTCCCCATGGCAGGACAGAACTCTTTGAGCAGCTGCCTTCAAGCCATATCTGGACCCCCAACACAGCCCAATAACTTGTTGAAAGAGTCTGAGGAAAGGTGCCTTTGATTCACCATGCCAGGTCCTACAGGCATCCCCCTCTCCTAAGTCTGCACCTACATCTTCTCCGAGATCCGCTCAAAAATTGTTTTAAAAAAAAGGACAACAAAGCAAGGCCCCTAGCACCTCACAGGGCTATTATGGCTCCAGAGGTGAAAGTAGGAGGTATGAAACTTGATGCCTGGCACAAAAATCAACTCCATTGCGCAGGGAACTGGGACCAGTGGATCTATATGGGGCAGAAATGAAGGAGTACACAGTCAAATTGCTGGCAGCAGCTGGTGAGTAGAAGCTGCACCGTGGTGTGGACTATGCAGATATTTCCTCCTGAACGACCGGAGGCAGCAGCGGTGTCAGACATGTGCAGCCTGCACTCCTACAACACTTCCCTTTATTTGGAAGCTTCTCAGTTCCCTGGCACTTTTCCAGTCCTCGTCAATCATTAATGCTTCTGCATGCTGTCTCCAGATTTTCTGAAGATGTGTCCCCAATCACACCGCTGCACCCCCAGAAGAAGTTACATGCACAGGCCAGCTCACACAGAAAGACCCAGCATGTGGCCCAAAGTGCTTTCCTTCCCCCAACAGGGCAGGAGGGTGGTGTGACAGACTGCAGAAAACAGGAGGAAAACAAAGAGCAATGCTATACCCCCAGTTTGACTGTCCACCCTCAATCCACACAGACTCAGGAAGAGACCAGCTTCTTCTACAGTGTACATGCCCAACTAAAACCTCTAAAGCTTAACAAAGACTTGATAGAAAAATTCGATGTTTCAAAACACTAAGTCCCAGTAAAAAGAGTCTGCAGTGGAACTCGTGTGACTGAATACTTTACAAAGCTAAGAGTCAACATTCAGTTTCTCTTTCTGCTCTTCTGTACATCCCAGCAAAACCTAGTACAAGTCATTTGCAGGATTGCACTACCAGTGTTACCTCTATGTCTCAGATGTTGCTCATCAGAGTCCACACAAAAGTGGCTGCAGTAAGAACAGCAAAACTGCCACAGCTTAGGAGGTTTCAGCACAAAAAAAGAGTCTGTGAACCTTTGCTTCACAGGACAACGTGCTGATTCAGGTGACCAGCAAGATTTAGACAGAGGAGTCTGTGAGGAGCCTTTTCTGCTTTGTTCTGGTGAGCCTTGCAATGCTGATGTGACTAGAGAGAAGGGGGACAGGGGCTGTGAGGGCATGTGTTTTGGGTTTCAGTGGCTGTCTTGTACCAAAGCAGAGATCTCTGAAGGTTATCTCAGTTTCTCACAAGCACTGAAGACTACATTTATATACATAAACGAAATTCCTCCCTTTTACTCCCTGATTTCTTGTAGCCTTAGCTTTACATCTGACTCCCATTTTCCTTTTCTTTCTCCTCAATACTCTTTCCACCTCCCTTCCTTGCCTTTTTCTTTCTCTTTTACATTTTTTATTTTCCCATACATTCCCAGGTGGCTGTGGGGGAGCATGTTGTTCTGGGGTTTTTTTTCTATTTTACAGGGCAATAAGGGACTTCAGAGTTAGGATGGCAGAATGCTGATTTCTTATAACAGCCTGACTCCTGTTTACAGCCTGAAAAAAGTCCACCTCATGGTCCCATCTCTGCTTTTTAATCTGAAGAGCTGAGAGGATAAATGCCAATTTCAAAGACAGTTGGCTGTAATAGTTAATGATTGTGCAACACTTCACACGTCTAACCATTGTATCCAATCTTCACCACAGCAAAGATGCAGAGCTGCTGCCACTGCCTCCCAGACTGTGAGTGTGATGATTAATGAGCTCACAGCCCTATTTTGCTGTTGAAGTTAATGTTGCTTCCTGAGGGCAACACGCCTGATGAGAGAATTTGCAGCAGTCCATACGCTATATTGATTCAAAATGCCACTGTATGTTTTAATTAGCTTTTAACCATTAAAAAGTGGGGTTGGAAATTGAAATGGCACATATGCTTATGCAGCACATGTCTGCATCCAAAAGGTGAGCATTAGGTCGAGTTATCGACCTGTGTGCTGAACCACCACTGGCAGTTAAACCTCATTTTTGTAGCAGTTAATACATTTCCATGGCTTTTCTTTTTGTTAGCTGTATGCCAAATATCCACTTACATCTATTTTCAAGCCTTAAGGAATGCATTTTTCACCCACCCACGCTATCTTTTGAGAGTTATAACACACTAGGAAAGTTTAATTTTGCGGAGCTGAGGTTTTAAGAGCTAACGTGAGGGAGTGGGCTCTGCTCAGGTTGGTGAGAAAGCGGTGTGTTGGCATGAAAGGCTGCACCACAGTTCCTCCTTTGCACCACCAAAGAATATCAATAAAGTCATTGGTAAGGTGCTTATTATTTCCTAGCTTGTATTGTACTTATCCTTCATCCTTTTGATAGCAAAGGGTTGGTTGAAGTCATATCCTGATCAGTAGGAATAATCTTTGAGAGCTCATGGAGGACAAGTAGTGTATTTTTTCTTTTGAAGAGGATGAAAAGAGAATTATGGGCCAATTAACAAATTTAACAATTAAACATAATAAAACTACCAAGAAGACAACAAGAAGACGAATGTCGGTCCACACTGATTTATCACAAATGAAACATGTTAAACAAATCCAGTTCCTCCCTGAAACAGGTTAAGAGGTCTTGAAAGAAGGGAAGGTAACCAACACTGTGTCTTGTTTTCAGCCAGGCTGTTTGCCTTGCCCTACTTGATGCACTTGTGACTAAACCAGGGAACATGCTCAAGCCAAAACTGATCAGGGGTGGCAAGAATGGCTGAAAAGCCATGCATGAGGGATCATTACCAAAAATTCACTGCCAGACTGAAGGGCTATATTGAGTCCAGTTCTCTAAATGGCTGACTAGATTTGATACAACTCATTTTTTTCATTAATGATACAAATAAGCAGATTAAAGGTACAACTCTTAAATTTGCAGAAGAACCAGCTTGGCATGAGCTGCAAGCACACTGGAGGAAAAAGATATTCAAAATGGCTCTGGCATACTGGAAAATGGACCGAAGAAACTGGGCGCATGGCAGATAGGATGAAAACAAAATTTTCTGCTTCAGTAGGAGCAATAAACTGTGTAAATGCAGGATCTATTCCCAGGACATGGTCGTGAAGGATGTGGACCAACTAGAAGATGAAAAATATGAAATACGACATGAGAAACATGACCTACAAGGAGCATGTAGGGCTGTTTAATCTAAAGAAGACAAAGCTGGACATGGTATGATGGCCGACCTTCAGTACATGAGCTGCTAATGTACAAAAGAAATAAACTCTTCTGCATAGTCACTCTGGGTAGGACAGAACTAAGAAGCTTCTTACAACAATACTTACAAGGAGAGACCAGGAAAAATATTATTTCTGGAAAGGCTAATGGAGCAGTGGAAATTATTGCCTGGGTGGATGGTGGGGACTCCTTCACTGGAGATTTCCAAGAACAGGATGGACCAGCATTTGTCAGAAACAGCCCAGATACAGATGATCCTGACAGCAATCCAGGCAGGGAAATGAACTAAGTGACCTCTTGAAATTCATTCAATCCTATTTTTTAAAAATTTTATTTCTATATTACCCATGGGAGGTATAGAACTACTTTGTGCTTCAATTTCACACCAGTGAAACAGAAGCATCAGGGGCCAAATTAAACAAATCAGTGAAAATTACTTGCACTGAGCTTGGCTGTCTCAAACTGGTTAATCACTTGGGGTTTGCAGCTCATACAATGTATCATCTGTGCCTGCTTTATCATCAAAAGCAGATATTTGCCAATCACTGTGTGGAGAAAATCTGACATTGTTGTCATGACTGAATGCTCTTAAACACATTTAAAACTTTACAGACTAGTTAGATGTAGTGTATATTTAAAATTCTTGAAACCAGCAAAAGATCAGATTGAAGGAGAGAGTGACACTGTGCAAGTTAGTTTAAATAAAGAATCTTATAAAATCTACTGACTACTTGTTCACATCTGTCCAAATATAACTTATGCCATATGTCCTACTATATAAGTCAGCTTGGAGGCAGGACACTTCCCTAAGCAGCAATTCACTTCCTGAGTCTGCTCTATCTTCTGGAGAATAGAGAGGAGGGGGAAATGATACATCACAGAAAAATCTGAGAAACAATCAAAATAACCTTCTAAAAGCCTCTGGGAAATAAAAATCATTTCTCTACCCCGACAGTATGGTTAGCTGAATCTTTTGTCTTCTTGTGTGTTAGGAATGGTATCACAGCTGATCTTGCCATAAGCCATAAGCTGCCTTTGAGGAAATTACATGCTTCAGTTTTACTTCACCTTTTCAGTTTGCCAAAGTGGTAAATATTGTCTTGCTAGTCACCTCAATGACCATCCTTCCATCAGGGAAACACAGCTTATGGTAGCCACCTCTCAGGTCAGACTTCCAGGTCTGGCCAGTCAATCCCTCCACCATCCGTGGGTCTCCAAGGGCCTTGGTGCTACACCAAGCAGCAGGAAGGGGAAGGCAGATCCAGCCCTGTCCAGCCACAGCGTTTCCCAGTGAAATGCTTCCTGATGGGAGCTTTCAGCTGGTAGTGTCAGATAAAAACTCTGCCATCGAAATCCCGTTTCAGATACCAGCAGCTTCCTTATGGCTCTAAGAGTTTAATTTTCATTTAAACATCAATAAATAGAGGCATAAGGGTTTAAGATGAATTATGTAACCCCTTTAGCCATAGCCATTACATTCTACATTCAAAAATGAGCTGCTGTTCTCACTTTGTTTTATGGGCTCACTGTAGCCTGTTGTTATTGTAGCTGCCAAATAAAAACCAGCAAACCATGCAAATGAAAATACAATCTTTTATGCTTTCATAGTCTTAGGATAAACTTGTACGTGCTCCTGTCCTGGGAGCCTCTACAAGTGGAGAGCAACAGTGGCTCCTTGACCAGCTGCTCTCCCATCTCCAACTGCAGCACTGTCACAAGCTCAAAGGCAAGGAAAAACCCAACAGCTTCCTGAAGATACAAGAAAAGGTGGATTGTGGGTCCTTCCATAAAACTGGAAAGTCTCCTTGCTTTAAAAATAAAAGATTTTCCACCTCTAACTTCTCTCAAGCCTCCTCGTTCCCTGACAGGAGCACATACCCCAGGACTTGCTCTGAGTCATGTGTTTCCTGAGGGTCTGTCACCCAGCAAATGTGCCAAGAGAGAAAGCCACACACACAAAGTAATCGTGACAGGGAACAGCAGCTGAAGCCGAGTGGTAAAAGCACATGACTCCCACAGAAATACCTGGGACAAAATGTGCACCAGTACATGGAAAAAGAGAAGAGTCAAGAGGGAACCAGGTCAGGAACAGGGTCTTATTCACACAATGTGAAAAACAGGACTTTAAGCATGAGTTAATGTGCTTTCAAGTTAATTACAGCAGACCATTATATTAATGGCAGAGTACAGAGAATAAGAGCACGTGGACTAACATGCAAAATTTAGCCTATAACTTTTCATCCAGCACTGATACTCAGAGATTGTCTCCTTCACCTTTGCAATGTCTTGTCTCTTTCTTTTTCTTTTGTCTGTCTTGGTTTATTTTCATAGTCACATTCACTGGTGATAGCATTTTATATTTTGTGCTTCCTAGTGGGAGCTAACTGGATGCTGACACCCACTCTTGTGCAGAGATTTTTGCATTTTTTTTTTCTCTTCCACCCGTTTTACACAAGATGGTAACATATGGCCTTGGGTGATTAAATGATTTAGTGAATGAACTGAGCAGAAAGAGCAGGCTGATTGGAAGAAGACAGCTTCTGTTTAGGCATAAATGTCTTTGTAATCTGTAATGATAGGAAAGAAATTGCAGAAAAAGCATGATACAATTTAACAGAGCTTTGGCTAAATATTATATTTTTCAGGTCTGCTTTAAATATAGTGAAATAATAGTACAGCGGCTACTACTTATTTTGTTTCTACAGCATGTCCTTGCAGAAGGGACACCCCATGAACATACACAGAAGCGTACACCTACACACAGCATATAAAGAGAGAAAAATTAAGCCAACAGTTTTGTAAAACTAAGTTGGCATTTTATTTATTAACATCTGAACAAGATAATCCTACAGAACTTGGTGTGGGCCATAACACTAGCTGAAAAGGCTTCAAATACCTTCAGACTTTCTCAGAATTCCTGAGATTTCATCAGGAACCACAGGAGATTTTGTGAAAGGCAGACATCTAGATACTTTCCGAGCAGTCCCACCCAGTATATCTCTGCCACTGCAGGGGTTCAGGGCACAAATTAACTACTGCCACCCTATTCCTTTTGGGGCATCATGATTTGTGTCTCGTCTTTTTTAAGTTTTGTGTATTTTATATATCTTTGGGATAACACTTGAGTATCCTTGTGAGCATGCAGTGGCTCATAGTGTAGGTCTGTCCTGAACTAAGCATCTGTTCCTGGTTGGCCAGGGTTGTGGGAGACTGGACTCCAAAAGCCAGGTGTTCCTAGGATAGAAATTTGAAGCCAATTTCTTCGTATGCGAAACAACAGGACTTTAGAGAGAAAACATTTCAATTCTGGTTCCAGTGGTGGTGTGCATATCATTAACAGTCAACAAACAAATCCAGCTGAATTCCAGTTTGCAACTCCACCCACAAGGTCAGTTCCATTCTTTATGATCAAGCTGACATTGTTTTGGGACATCACAAGGAAAACCCTGCCATCGGCAATAATCCCCATGTGAAGCACAAACTGTAGCTTAAAGCTAGACAAACCTATGCTCCAGAGAAGGACAGCTGGACACAAAGAAAGTTTGTCAGTTGTGTTTGTCCTCAGCTTGCAATAGGAATGTCAGCAGCCACTGCGGTTATAAACCTCGATGCATGGCACTCCTTCTCCTTCATGTGATAGTATTTGAGAGGAGAGGTTTTTGGCCCATATGCTAAGAAAAGCTCTTAGATGAGCAAATCCTGATGCCTTACCCAGCATAGCTAGGGCTGTTAAGAATTACTGATCCAGTCAGACTCTGGCACAGTCAGATGCACATTTAGCCAATCCATGCAAAGGCTGTATTATATTACCTTGGCACTTCCTCAGCACTGGTTCCCCAGAGAGAAAACTCCGTTCCATGGTGACATCAGCTGAACCTCAAGTGTGATGGCAGCTTCAGAAACTACTTACTTCTTAATTTTTCTGAAAACCAGTCTGCCATCAATTAAGTTACACTACAATTAAAAAAATACATTAAAAAAAAATTAAAATTAAAAAAACCCACAAGAGTGCCATGATCACAAATCAGTTCTCTGGGATACTGGACATATTTTCAGCTTTGCCTCTGGTCTTATTAGTCAAAACTTTCTGGGAGAGTTTTAAGTTATCAAGAGGATACCCACTTTCTATTGTCCTATCAATGAAAACAGTAGCAATGCACATGGGTGACAGTATGTTGTTCGAAATAACCTGTAGAGCGTAAACCTGGGCTATTTAATGACAACCGAGCATGGAGAATAAAAGGGATGGTATGCACAGTAACTAGCACAACACTACTCTACAATTTGAAGGAAATGTAGAAAATTGTGTTAGCGTAGGTATAAGAAAGTATGAAGGGCCAAATTTTCAACTGGTTCCACGGTATAGCTGTATTGTGTTAGCACCTGAATCTGTGGCTCTGGATCCAAATGTCACACAGGCACCTCTGACCCTTGTCAGCTCAGGCTCTTTTGCTGGATTGCCCTCAAGAAGAGTTTCCAAGAGCATATAGCTCCATTCAAGCTTCGGAAACAAATGCAATGAACACTTTTAATGCTCACAGGCAAACCTGGCATCTGCAAAGTGGCTCCCTACGTATTAATCAATCTTGAGCAGCAACGAACAATATTGGGAGATTCACCACACAAACTGTTTTAGAAAAGATGCCAGGAAACCTCAATGTTCTCAGATCAGAGGCAAGCAGGGAGGCTCTACTCAAGCTCCTGTAACACCATGCTGCAACGTCAGCATTGGTTATGAGCCAAAGGCCTTCAGGCCTGCTTGTTGCCTGGAGGATATAAATGAAAGTCAGCAAGTGCAAAGGTGCAAGAAGTGCAAAATTGCATCACGTCTTTCCAAACTGTGTTTGTGCAGTAAACGAGACTCATTTCTTTTCACACTATATTGAGATCATTTTTATTTTCCTTGGCTTATGAATGTTCTTAGTTCAATTTTTGTGTGTGTTCTGTATGGTACCTTGGGATGCATGAGGTGATTTATAAATATGTGTAGAGACCAGGTGTACTGACAGATGTTTACGTCCCTTTACAACAGGGCTTCACCATCCCTTCCAATGGAACACCCGTCTTATATTATTTTTTCTAATAGAGGATCAACTGGACTATTGGGTATTTGTGAGTTTTCCCTCTGATGTTTTTTTTTCTTAATTCACTTTTCTACCATTTTGTTTCTATATTCAAAATAATGTGAAGTCTTTAAACCTCTCTAAGTACTCTCTTAAAAAATCAGAGTTCCTTTCAAATTAAAAAAATCGCAGACAAATGTCAACAGTTCCAGGTTTAAATCAATGAAGTCTGACTCACTGCCAAAAAAGATTTTTAATCTTAAAGTGTTACCTACATTCACTTTTTCTCTGTCTCCCTCCATCTCCTGTTTAGAAACAGGAAAAAAAGTGGTTTATTATAATAGCTGTATAAGAGGTAATGGCAGATCATTCTCTTAAATATAACTGTAGTAAGAAATAACCTGTAGCCCCAGGGTGAATCAGTGTGAATACGCAAAAAATACAAGGTGATTTGCTGAAGGTCATTTAGCCAAATGATAAAAAGGAAAAGAAAATACAACCTGAATTTAATTAGGAGTCAGCATTGTAAATACTAGGTGAGGGGCAGTATATTTTTTCTCAGTACATCTTAAAACATAAGGAGGCAGGTTCATGTATATGAAGAGGAAATAATAAATGAACAGAATGTACAAACAGTTATGCTCCATTAAATTTTATTTAAAGTTTATTTTTAAATTCCAGGTCCTGTAAAAGTCTGTAAGGACCTGAGAAAGCCCATTTGCTAAATGTCGTCTTTAGAAAACGAATTCTTTGAATTTTTTCACATTAAGCAGCCTTATTTTTCACAGAGTTTTGTATTATGATAATGACTAAACTGCCTCCCTCAGTAAAGCTGTACTTGTATAAGTAAGTATTCACAAACTGAGGTCTTACTAACCAACCCGAGCAGCTGGTGAGATGGCTTATACTGGGAAGCATGAGGCAGGATGAAATTTAGCAATCTAGGACAACACAGTTAATGTAATCATTTCAGGCAGATTCACTGACAGTTCAAATACATATAACTGCAAAAGTTATTTGTACATTTTAGATTTAAAAACCTAAACAGATCAAACTTTAGAACTATTTTCAACAATATTTCCTATTAAAATGCTTTCAACATTTCTTTTTGCAATTGTAAGAAAAAGTAGTTTAGTACTTATAGGGAAGATATTCAAGAAATGACAGGCAGCAGGGAATAGAGTACTGATTTTCCTCAGATGAAGTGATTATCAGCACTGAGGAAAGAATCAGGAAACATGAAGAGTCAGCATCTTAGCTGCTGTATCCTGAAGACAAGGACAAAACTCCACTGAGGTCCAGGTATAATGGAATATGGAACATGATGCCAGTGGGGAAAAAAAAGCCAAATTCTTAAAGATGGAATTGTATCAGTATCTAAGAGAGACTAACAATTAATAATTAAAAAATCCCAAACCAGGTCTGCATGAGAAATCAGTTCTCTGGAGGACAGAGAGAAAAGTGTTTTCTTTTGTACATATCTATATTTTATATATTCATATATGTATGTACGTAATTCTTGAAGCATATGGACACCTAGATGCTAGCTGCTGTGTGATATACATAGCAGTGCTGTCAAATAAATTAGACACAGCTAGAATTCAGTATGTTTCCTCATAACAGTTTCATATCACTGAAGAACGAAGCACGTGCCTTCAGCTTTTATATATACTCAATCAATTTTGGTTATTAATACATAATTGCCTTCTTTCTCTTTAAACTCAGAGGCTCTGTTGGTGAGCCTTGTTTTCTTTAGAATACCTCCCTGTATTATCTCTTTACCTGAATCCGAAGGGGAGATGGGGGAATACCCATCTCCTTGGATTAGTCTTCTCCTAAGGAAGACCTTAGCTCTTCAAACCTGGCCTCCGCTGCCCTGTCCTAACGCGCCATTAAGCCACAGTATTGTCCAAAGCCGCTGACCTCAATCTGCCTGTGAACCGTGATGAGGTCTGGAGAGCTCAGCTTCCCCTCAGGCACCGTCCTTTCCCAGCACTGCTCAGGACTGTGCAGACCTGGGCACGCACACACCCCGAAGGACGCCAACCTGCTGGCACAGCTCCTTGTGGCCTGCCCTGCCGCGGAGGGAAGCGCAAACATCACCCGCAAGAACTCAGCGCTCGAGGTGGAAGATGTAGCCCAGGGCACAGCAGTTCACGAAGAGGGACAGGCCAAAGCACGTCCCGTCGCACTCTTCTTATGAGTTCACAGCTGGCTTGTGGCAACCAAGAAGAGAGGCTGGGACACGAACTACTACGGAACTACAGAAGTAAATGTTTACTCGTGTGAATAACGTGCCCCAGCCAAACTGGACACACCCCAGGGGCTCTTCTTTAGGGGTTTTATACAATGGAACGACATGAACCACCTAATTACCCACTAATGCACATTTCTAATCATCCAATCATAAATGTAAGGCAAAGCAACTGTTTTTGTACATGTTGCAGCAGCAGCATCAGCATCCTTCCACATCCTTGTGACTTATGCTAATCTAGTCAACTTCTGCAAAGCTACCAGGCACCAGCAACTTGTGTCTCGCTTAGATACGGACCCCTCAGTGAATTTCGGCACGAAGTTTCCTTATCTTAGCCGACTGCGCGTTCCTAGCAGGGGCAGGTGATGCCTCTTGGGTCTGAAGATAACACTGCAGCATACGCTATACCTATACACGCACACAATGCACGCGTACACACATAACAATATACAAAATACACCACACGCTCGTGATGCCCTCGGCTCCTCACGCCTGCGTGGTCTCGGTACTTGGTACCACACTCTCCACCCCGACCGGCCCCGGGCCGACAGGGATGCAGGGGCGCACTGGAGGCGGTGCCGTTCCCGATGTTATTCCCGGTGCCGGTGCCGTTCCCGTCCCCGCTCCCGGTGCCGCCCGGGCCGTCCGGCACCTGCCCGTCCCGCCATGCACCGCGCCCCCTCCCTCCGCACAGCACCGCCCCTCGCCC
>VWZF01003842.1:4262046-4410641 GCA_013396755.1 Sclerurus mexicanus
AAAAAAAAAGGCAAAAAAAGCCCCGGGCTGAAAGGCCTGGGCAGGCCTGAGTGACAGGGGGGGCCGGGGAAGGACTATGCGTATCCAAGCAGCAGAGACTGCAGCCTGACGTGTGGTTTTAATGACCAACACGCAGGTCAAAAGCATTTTGCACAGTGTTTGTTTTCCTGTCTTGCACTTACAAATAAGGTCTATGGGAGTAGCATGGAAAACGTTTGCTGTTTTTTCCTTTTTTTTTCCCTTTTTTTTTTTCTCTGCTTTTGTTTAAAATTTGATCGCCTTAACTACTGTAAACATAGCCTATTTTTGTGCTTAAGATACTGAATGGAAAACTCCATTGTGTATTGCTGGACTGTTTTGGAAATATTTGGTCAAATGTGTGTTAATTTGGCTGTAATGGCATTTAAAACAAAAAAAAAAAGCTGTGAAAATGGCCTTGGAGCGTTATCTTTAGTTACTTGAATAGTTTCTAGGTTTTAAAACTACATTCTTTTCTTAAGTTAGAGAAGACAATCAGTGTCTGAGGAAAATGGACTTTCTCTTGGATTTTTTTGTGGTCCTCGTGAGTGATTGCTTTTTTCCTTTCCTTAGTTTCACATTCTTCTTTTGTTCTAAAACTTAGACTGACATCTAGCTTTGACAATCATAGTATGTTTTATTTTCCTGAGGAGGGAATAACTTATAATGCTGTTTAGTTTTGTACTATTGGTGTGTTGGTGAATTTTTAAACTGTGTGCTAACTGCAATAAATTATATGAACTGAGAAATCAATTCCCTTGTCTTTTTTCCCTCTTTTAAATTATAGTTATGGAGTATTTTTTATAATGTGTAACTTTATTACTTTTGTACAGACTTCTATTGCTAACTGTGTATGGAATATGTTTTCAGTATGCTTTTGAGCACTTTGTTGCTAACGTACATATTTACATCTCACTTAACATTTAAAAAAATTAAATGCCTGTGTTTTGAAAGCATTTCTCTGTGTGTAGCTCTCGATCATTCTGTAGAGGAATTTTTTTATAATATTATTTTTTTTCTTCCCCAAAGACTTTTGCAGAAGCAATCTATTAAATTCCAGAAATTTTGCTACTATGCAAATATCTATCTATGCAGGCACACAATTCCTTTTCTGGGTTTAATTTCACTCCAAGGAGCTCTCTTGGGCTCACTCTTTTATATATTTGTCTCCACCAGAACAGTAGAGCAGGAGGCAACAACTCAATCTGAAGTATTGGCTGGGTACTGACTGGCCGCCAGTGTTAAAGTAGGCAGTCAAAATGTACAGACCACCAGTAACACATCAAAGCTGTGTGGACTACAGATGAAATAATTCTAAATCTGTTTGGGGATTTCTTTTATAGACTAAATGTTTCTTTAAAAAAAAAATAAAGTGAAGCTCAGTGAAACCTTTGAAAAAGACCTGCTTCAGATGCTTGTTGCAGGATATACCCAGAATTCTTGTTTGAGGCCGCTCCATCCTAGGAATGAGACCAGCACTGCAGAGCCCAATGGGCATACTAAAGTAGAGCTAAATTAGAGGGCTGGAACATGAAGGGGAAAAAATAATTTGAACGTTTCATTACGTTTTTCATTTGTGTAGGTACAACTGAAGTTGTGCTGTGATCAAGCTTGGTGCCTAAGCTATTCTGCTTATCTTCCTACATTGGTGGTAATTTGTATGTAGCCAAAATGATCTTTTTCACTGTTTTATTCTTTATAACAATTTCCGATCATCATTTGCTGTGTTTGTCGTGTGGGGTTTTTTGAGTTATTTGAGGCATTTTGAAAACATTTATCAATGTTAGCATTTTCGGCCACATAGAATTCTCTTCTTCTAGCAGCCGACCTTTCTTGTAGGTTTTCTTATGGTAAAATATTATGTGTAGTTAAGACGGTTTAAAGTATCGTTAAGACTGAAAGACGGCTATATTGCGGTGCTGAAATCCATGCAGTTGATGGGCTTTGGCTGTGGCTCCAGGCAGATTCACCATTTGTTCTCCAGCATTTAGATTTCCAAGGATTGTAGATTCCAAATAAAACCAGACTTAGAGGTAGTCCTTCAGAAGGGAACAGAAAACATAATCTAGTCATCAATGACAAAATAATTGAGAATATCCTGTATACCTTTGGGTTTGTCTAGAGATGATTTATATATGTGCAGCACACGCTTGTGGCTGTCAAAGTGTTTCTTAAATGAGATGAAACACACTCCTGTGTGTTGCTTCTCTCCATAAGGTTCAGTGTACTGACATCTAAATAGCTGTAACTATTTTTTATTTTTTTAAATACAGTCCCTAGATAATGAAGCATGAGTGAGCATTTTATTTGGCTTGAGGATATTGCGGTAACAAAATCCTCACCGTCCGTGTTGTCATGATGGGTAAAGGCAAGGTGTGGGAATGGAGCTGTACGCTCTAAACTTCACAGGTTCGGACGACTTTCTCTCACCGGTGATAATTGTCACTGTTTACCTGTGAGTACTTCTAGCCCAAGACTCACAGCGAACATGCTAAATACATAATACGGCTATTTTTATTATTTTTTTTACCACTACCTGTAACTGCTTAATATTCTTTTAATTGCGGATGTTTTCTCTAAACGCAAGCTTAGAGGTTTGCTGTAACAGACACTTCTGAATCAGGCGCAGCATTCTACAGACCATCGGATTACTGAGACCTGTATGTGTTTTAGGTGAAATTTGAAGAACTTGGTAGGACAAAACTTTCTGTCCAAGAAAGGGAAGGGATCCTTACTAGTTTTCCCGCTCTCCTGCCTTAGGGTAAAAACCAAACAATCCCATGTACTTCTGTTGACAGTGAATGAAACCCATATATTCCCTCAAAACTTGCATTGCCGCGTTGGAAGCCTCGATTAAATTTTAACATTAATTTGCAAAGGTACAGATTCCCATTTGCCGCTGTGCCACCCCGCCCCAGCAGCCGTGCTGGCTCACTTGCTCGGACAGGGCACCACCGTTTTCTTTTCCTGTGACAGCGTAACTCTGCTCTCCCTCTACAGATAACAGACCAAGTGATTTGTTTGAATACATCCCCCCCAAGTTATATCTTCAATACTCAAATGCTCTAACTTTCTAATGGATTCCTAATATACAGCTTCGAAAATACATCTTTCCAGCCTACTCAGAAAAAAAACCCTGAGCCCCCTGTTTTATGACCAGTGATGCTGCAGTGATTTGTAGCTGAGGTGAACTCGGAAGGGGAGAAAATTTCTACCTGCTCCCTCTCCTCACTTTGAAGCAATGCCAATTCCTTCAGAATCAGGGTGTAATAGGTTTCAACCCCGCAAAAATACCATAACATTAGAAAATTGATTCTAAAATGTTGTTATGTAGTTCTCCTTGGCCAGGTTCTCGAACTTATACATTACTAACACTATTTGTCCGTGTGATTTCCAAACTGAAATACATCTGCAAAGTATGGTCTTCTATTAAAAAAATCTAACCAGAGCATTAAGGTTTTTTAACTGGCATGGTAAATGTGAATTTTAACAGAACTGTCTTACATTTTTAAAAAAACCATGCACAAATTTTCTGGGCTCTTTCAAAATATTCTAGTTCAGGAATCCTTGTGAATTTTTTGTGGACTTCACATTTTAATCATATCATTAAATGTAGTGAGTTTGGTAGTAAAAAATATTTTCTAGATGGTAAGAGAAGAGTCGGTCCTTCATTCGTATGAATGCTTTTGGACAGAAGATGGAAATGTTCCCTTGTGCCGGCAAATGTGGACAGACAGAAGAAGAAGAGTCCTGCTTCTGAAAGCCTGTAGTCAGCAACTCCTGCTAGTGTGATAAAATCAGCTAAACCTGTTAATGGGTCTTACCAATGACAGATTATGTCCTTTTTGGAAAGATTATCCATTTTATTCTCATAGGCTAAAAAAGAAGCATTACTTTTAACGGATTGTCAAATTGAAATGCTTTTGGTGCAAATAACCTGCAGCTTACCCAGCTCTGCCGGAGCAAGAGAGGGGTGAGCCTTCTGCATGGCCAGGCAGCAGGAAAGCCAAAGGTGGTGGTACAGGCTGAACTCTAACAGCGATGGCAAATGCTGCAGAGGTTTCCAGTGACAGAGATAGTTGGGGGGGNCAAAAAAAACCCCTATACTTTTTGTTTTCAGAAATAATTCGTCTTTGAGCTGTAGTATTTCTCTTACATTGGAACTTCTTTGGTTAGTTAATTTTTCAGACCCAACAGAACTTTTTAAAGTTGTCTGCTTATAATCCTCAGGTTCATTTTGCTTTCATTTAGTTTCTTGCTTTCAGGCTTTTTTGCCTTAGAAGGCAGTCGCTCCACTAATACACCATCGTCTTCGTGCAGAATTGTACACAGTTCTTTCTTGGTAACTCCTTAACATTAGCCATTTGTTAGCAGGGAGGCACAAGTGCTCAACCCTGTGCAAAACACTCCCCTTGCTGGGTCAGCCTTCGTGCCTCTCCTGTACCGTCGCTGTTACCATGGGGCAAAATTTTCTTTTCTTTTTGATACTTTACAGCCCTGCTTTAACAAGCTTTTGCTTGAGGCTGCAAGGAAAAAGGTATGCAGTCTAGCCTTGGAACTGAAATTAACGCGTGATTGGGTATTTTTGGGATTGCAGGAAACAAGTAAATGATTGAATGCAAAATACAGCTGGCAAATGTTTTTTAGGACATTTTAGTGTGCACCGTTTTGGTATTTCTTAAACTCGGTGTTGTGCTTTAAAATGCATATTGTGTACGAACATATGTGTGTGCATGTGAGGAAGTAGTTAAAAATAACTTGCTAATTTTTATTTAGGTGTGCTTCGAAATCATAGCCTCAGTCATTCCTTAAAGATCTTTAGAAGACGTGTATAGTGTTCACGTGTAGCAGCCAATGTGACGTGGTCTTGTGCAACCTATTGCTTGTGATTCCAGCGCTAATCTGAACACCAAGAAGGATTTTTTATGCCACGTCCAGAACACGCCAGATAGGGATTTACACAGCACATCCCCAGCCATAACAACCCAGTCCAGGAAACCCAGATTTAAATTAGTGTAATATTTAGAGAGCAAGTTACATGTACATCATGACTTCCGAAAGGATTTAACTGGTAAAGCAGTATGTTACTGCCTCAGTACTACAGGAGGTATATTAAAAGGCTTAACTGTCTCAAAACAGCTCTATGGTATGGTATATGCTGTATCTGGATGTAAATCTAGATAGGGATTTAAATATTTCTTTCACAACCATCCCAAAATACAGTTTGGTTAAGTCTTATTTACATCTATTAAGAAAATAAAAACTACTCTCTATGCTATATTTTATGCTTTTGTCAAATTGTCTTCAATTTTAGCATTAAAGCTACTTTTTATAAACTTTTGGATGTATTCCCAATATACATCTTACAATTTTTTTACAATTTTAAAAATGTACTTTATCTATAAATAAAACCCCTTGAAACTGATAGAGGTTTATCATAGAAGATATAATTTATTTTCAACTACATTTGCCACGTATTCACACTTAGTGAGAATTCATGTTGAGATAATTTTGGAAAATCATACCAAGATTAAAAATATAGTTAAAATCTTAATGAAACATATCCTGTCTTCATAGGCTATAGCTACCAGGTCTTAATTTTCTGTAGCTTACTCTCTCTTTTTAAAGTAGTTTGACTGGCACCATCTATTCAGAATATGATTCTTGTTTGTAGATGATTTTCAGGCTTAAATATATGACAGCTTGAAAACACTATAAATACCAGTATTTCATTATTTTTAAATGACTGAGTGATTTTTAAGAAATATCTTTGTGTTAACAAACTGCAACTAACTAGGCAATTCTTAATTTTTGAAGAAATGGCGAGTTGTACATCTCTGTATTAATTATGAGGATATAATTTAACGAATACACAAACATTGGGCTCCCTGTTGACAGATGGACCGATATACCTCTCCAAGTGTTGAATAACTCATAACAATGTATTTCTGATGTTTTCTTAAGGCTGCTACTCAGTGCTTAAAAGGAAAAGCTTCTGAAGTACCAGAGAAACACGAAATTGTGTTTTGTCCAATTCAGTGTGATTAGTATAAATTATTTTTTTTCATTGATTAATGATTGGAAAAGTCTCACAAAGAGAAAACTTCCAAAAAAGTGAGATAAAAATTGGTATCTAGCAGGACTTGACTTATGAAATTTGTTATTCTTAGGCTAAATCTGCATCAAGAAACCCACGCATTTTAAAATCTCGGTGAAGAGACCTTTTATGCCCATAGCCAGTAGTTAGAAATGAGAGATCAAGCTTTTTCCTTTTTCTTTCTTTTTCTATTTTTTTTATGAGTGCTAATTTTAATGTGCTCTTTTAGTCTCTCTGATGCATAACATGAAGTTTGCAACATGAAGTAAAAGGTGGGATTCCTGCTGAGCAGAGAAAATAACAGCAGAGCCATATTCACCTTCCAGCCTGAGGGTGTTGTGTTAGGGTGAGGGCACAAGGCAAACACTGGGGCTGTCAGATGGTTCCCAGCTCTCGCCAGCGAGCCTGCTGGAGGTCAGCTTCTTGCAGCAAATGGTACCTTAATTCCTCAAACACCAGCAGGTTTGTAGGCATGCTTCTGCTGGAAGGATTGAAAATGCCTGAAGCATTGCTTCTGGAAAGACGTTGGATAACGTGGATTCAAACAAGGCATTAAAACAACCGTGCTCAGCCTTTCTCAGCAGAGAATGGAGATGGGAGCGCTCACTGCCTGCCCTGCGCCAACGGATGTGCAATTCATAGAAGCACTTGGCGCTATAAGCTGATTCTAAAATGCTCTAAACTAACAATGCTGCTGGATGGTCTGGATCTGGATACCTGAGTGCTGTATTGCAATGCTTTTTTTAAAAAAATCATGACTAACGTAAGGGCCTGATCTTTCAATCCTTTTTCATGGAATAAGAGCCTCAGGGTGCGTGGAGATGTTAATTTCTAGGACCTACCTGACATGAGCCACATATGAGTCAATCTCAAGACAGTGAGTAGATGACTACCACTTGTCCTAATGTTAGCCTACTATTTTAGGTTGACGCTCTTCAGATTCAGGGCTCCCCCACATGAAAGCACGACCATGGGATTTTTTTTAACAAGAGCCTTTGATAGGTCCTACAGTCATTTGTGGCTGAGCCAAATTCTTTCAGTCCAACACTGCCTTTATTTATGGCAGGCAAAATTTTGCTTTTGAGAATACTCACCTCCTCTGGGTAGCTCCTGTTACTTCCAGAACAGGGTAGGAATATGTCTGGAGCAGAAAAAGATTATAAGGACATCATTTTAGCATGTATTGCCAAAAATTATAATTGAGGTCACCTTTTGAAACAATCTTACCTCCTTTTATTTAGAAGAAGGAGAAGGAGCCTGTGCTTTGGACTGTGGTGAGAAGAGAGGGAACATCTGTAAAGAATGGTTTTTTGGGTTTTTTTTTCAGTTTTTTGGGGTTTTTTTTGAAGAGGGATAAGCACATTGTTAAAAGAATGAAGGAAATTACAGAAAAATGAGGTTTAAGAGAAAGCACATGTTGAAAGACAGAGCACATTAATCAAGCTATGGGAATGGGAGGTATAAAGTCTCTTTTCTACACCACTTTGATTCTTATTAAGGACAAAAGTATTATGAAGATATTCTTTTTTTTCCTTTTTTTCTTTTTTTTTCTTTTTTCTTTTTTTTTTTTTTGTGCTGGTTCTTAAGAAGGAAGCAGTATACCACGGCAAGGTTGGGAGCCTCACTCCTGGGTGTAGTCCTGGAGGATGAAACATTTTTAATTCATCTCTAAGGCTTCTTCTTTTTTTATTTTGAACAAAGAAAGAAAAGTCTCCTCCTCATAACTTTACAGATGTCAGAATCACAGTTTTGAAGCCCATACTTGAAGTCTCATTATTGGATCAGTGCAAGACCCCATCCATGGAGCAGAGGTCCCGCCCTCCTACTGAATGATGCTTTGTGGATGGGGAGTCCACAGCCAACGCTGCTTGGTTGAAACGATGTGGCTCATTCAAAGCCACTGAACTTACTGGAGAAGAATTAAAAAAAATAGGGAAGTGAAAGTCGTGTTTGTCCTGAGGCTGGATGCAGGGTTTGATAGATCAGAGTGTTTTCATCATGTCTTCTGTGCTACCTCTCCAGCCCCTTTGTGCCTCATGTTTGCTGCCTGATGTTAGGCTCGGCTCCACTCTTTTCTGCTGTCAGCAGATTCAATCTGAATGATTCTTCCAGAGTGATTTGTTCCTAAGAGAAAACAATTTTCAAGTCCTCTGGAGAACACCAGAGGAGTATGGTTAAATAAAAGTTCATCCCTGCGTTCTGGGCAGAAATTAAGCTAATCATAGAAGTGTTTTGTTTCATCACAGATCCTTCTGAGATACTTGCTGGAAACCCTGGTTTGTGTCTATGCTATTTATTTAGAAAAATAAGAAAGGGCTAATGAATGCAGCTGTAAGGTTTGTTCAGGTTATGTAGATACTCCTGCAACTGCCCCATTTCCTTCCCACATCCCCAGCCTTGTTTTCCCTAGGAGGCTGTTTGCCATCCTGGGCACACACTGCAAAGGAGGCTTTCGCCCATTGCGCCGTGTGGAAGCGGGCTGTGAATTTCGGCAGTCGGCAGCGTGGCTGTGAGCGCACAGCCTGGTGCCTGTCAAGCATCTTGTTAGCACAGCATCCACAAGACAACTACTCGGAGAAGTACAGCTTGGGGGGGAGGTGGGGTTGGAAATCACTGCAAAGTCTCCCCCCCATTTTTAAATGTGGCTCTTCTGCATGACTGGCGGGGGCGTGGTGAGGAGAAGGAGGGAACAGAGAGGGGAGTTTGCTCCTAAAGTTGGGGGTCGCTTTCCCTGTGGAAAGCCTTGCTGCCTACAGCAGCCACACAGGGCAGGGGCCAGCATGGCCAGGCAAGTCAGGTCAGAGACTGGTGGCAATTTCATGGTTCCCTTGCTTTCTTCATGGAGGAGGAGAGGGAAGTGCTCCCAGCCCCACAGAGGGGCAACAATGCAGGGAGGTCCCTTCATCACCATCTTTCCCAGCCTTTTGGTGAAGGATGGGGATGCTGAAGCACCAGTGGTGGGTGGTTTGACCCCTCAGGGCAGCTGGGCTTTCCCACGCCATAGCCACACGGTGCATTTCTCTTGGCTGTGTGATGCTCCTGGGTGAAGACTCCACCTCCAAAGCCAACTCCAAACTCCAGGTCCTACCCTACACCTTGGTCAGAGAGAGAGATGCAGCAGCCCTTGTTCTTTTGGGTTTTGGGGCATACTCTAACATTTAGGAAGCTCTTGCCTGATGATGGTCTCAGAGCAATTTCAGTCTTCAGCTGTCCATCTTCCTGGGGCCTCGGCTTGGGCACATTTGTGAAGCAACCAACGCAACAAAAACATCCGAGTGCGATCTATTTTTTCCTTCTCCTTTGTTGCTTAATGGATGACTCAACTTTCTTTTGTGACTGGATAGATTTAATTTATAGTTTTTAGGCAAGCGATCATTCCTCTCATTATTTTGGGTTAAATATTCTTATTTGTTGATTATTTAATAGTTTGTTTGGATAAAGATGGAAAAAAAAAAAAACCAGCTTGGTGCCATAGACTGAGTCCAAAAGAAATTAACTGCTCTGCTGCACATATTGGAGCAGGGAGTTTGCGGAGAATGCAGACCCACTAATGGACTGGCAAACTGATAAAGGCTTTA
This sequence comes from Sclerurus mexicanus, assembly GCA_013396755.1. Taxonomy (NCBI): domain Eukaryota; kingdom Metazoa; phylum Chordata; class Aves; order Passeriformes; family Furnariidae; genus Sclerurus; species Sclerurus mexicanus. Next base: position 4,271,740 of record VWZF01003842.1, read on the forward strand.
AAGATTCCATATAACCCCACGCTGCCTCGTTTTATTAATTAACTCTACTTGCTTTGTAGCAAGGTTGTCCTGGCTATGGAATAAATGAGTGAAAGGACTGGCCAGTATACATTAAACATGATTTTATGCTTAGCCTTGTGGAGGATTAGGGTTTGCGAGAGTTTGGGGATGAGTTGTTGAGTTTTTTGGGGGTTTTTTCCAAATATTCTTCCTCTGCCAAGGTTTTTCTCTGGGCTGGAAGGGGGAATAAATGAGGCACCTGTGGCCCCTTGATGGTGTCCCACAGATAGAAGCAAAGGTGTGGGTTGTGGGGGCACTGGGGCCTTGGAGCTCCCACGCCCAAAGTTCTGCACATAACCCACAGGCAGAGGGAAAAAGGCCGGGTGGGGTACCGGAGAGGTGATTGTAGTTTTTCTAGGAAGGGGAGGGGAAGGAGCCACAAAAAACAAGGCACTGCTTGCAGCAGCGGTGAACGATCGTTCGCAAACAACGATTGACTTCTCAGTTCGGCATCCTGGACAGGCACTGTTTTGATGGACTGATTTATTTAATCACTGTTTAGCTGGAGAATGGCTCTGCTAAGGCATTAAATATTTCCATCAAAAAAAGGTCACTGTGATTTAAGTTTTTAAATGATTCACTAAATATTAAAGCTGGTTTTTCCTTTGCTGCATTAATTTCCTAATATTCCCTCTGTGTGTTTTCTTTTATAGGACATTCAGGTTAATGTAAAGCCTGTCAACAAAAAAGGGGGATTAGTTGAGAAAAAAAATATTTATTTATTTATTCCTTTAAACCACTGTGATTCGTGGGACAAAGTTCATTGATGCATCACACCATCCACTCTCTGTCTGGACCAACGCAGGGGATTTTTGTGCGGTTTTTTTATGGTGTGTTTTTTTTTTCCCTAAAACATTACTTCTTGGCAAACTAGATATGCAAATGCCAGAATACACTAAAACCACATTTAATTGGACCCACTTGCCAACTTCTTGAACACAGCTTGGATTATTTCACTGGAGGCTGCTTCTGTTAAAAGATGGGGGAGGAGGAAGTGGCATATTGACAGGGTTTCAGATAATTTTTTTTCCACTAGAAGTACAACGATACCATGAGCCAAGTTTGGAAGTATTTTACTATGTTTAATAATAATTATTATTAAAGGATATTGTGAACATATGCATTTAAGTGGAATGTAATAGGAATACAATCATGTCACTGATTTAGCTTTGGATTAATTTTCAACATTTTTATTGAGGGGTATCTGACTCCTGCAGTAACTGGAACCCGCACAGCGCTGTGAAATGCTGGTTTAGGGAGAGGACACGTATCCTTTTCCCTAGCTAAATGAGCTGATTAACAATATTCATTCCTTTAGAAGATCTGTGAAATTTTCATCTCTCAATAGCAACCAATTAAATATAAACCATCTAATAGGATTAAATGGCAAAGTTTACAGAGTTCCCAGAAATTTGAAGTGTATGTATGGATGCATGTGTTATACTTCAGTATTTCAAAGAGAAACAGAAACCTTAATAAATTATTGCCCCATTAACACTGATGCTGTGAAAAGCTAATAGAAGGGGGTTACAGTCTCTTTTGTACGATGACAGCCACTTGAAAATGTGGGTGAGTTGTGGGGCACCAGACAAGCGATTTGCTGATGCTGGCAGCAGCCAGAAGCCTGGATAGGGGCAGGCACAAATGCTTTTGGGGGGCTCTGTGCAAACTTTGCCTTTGCCGTGTCTTGTCCCGAGGTGCTGGAAGTGGCCCTGGGGTTCTGTGGTCACCCTGCTCCCGGCAATTCGATGGGTGTCCTTTTGGCCCAGGGGCAATTCCACCTGATGCACCCGGGCATGAAAGATGCTTTGTCTCCACCTTTATCCCTGCAGGAAGAAAAGCCTCCGTGCAGTCAGACTGCTGCCCTGCCTGCCGCGGTGGCTGGGCAGGGTTGCTGTCAGCCTCCCTTGAGCCTAAATCCTCGCGGTGACAGCAAACCTTCCAGTTTTTCCGAGCCCGTGAACTATCGCATCGCCTGGCTGACGGCGAGCGGGAGCCACGGCTGGTCCCCTCCGGCGGGATGCCCTATCCCACCGGGATAGGACATGTGGCCAGGCGCTGGCACGACACCAGGGGCTGAATGAACAGGAGGAGCGGGAGTCGAAGCAAACAAACAAACATTTCTTGGTGTGTGCAAGTTGTCAGAGATGTTGGTTTTCAGTGTCAGCCTCGGTGTTTACTGCAACCGCCTCCCAGTCGAGGGTTTTGCACTTCTTTTTATTCCCATTTGCGATTTGGGGCAGCAGATTGGATGTGGCGGGGTGAGGCGAGGACAGGAGCAGAGCAGTCCTCGCAGCACGGCACAGGCAGCCATGGGGGGGGACCTACACCTGCCCCCATCTCCGTTAGCAAGCACTACCTCTCCAAGTAAGGCTCGCTCCCAAGGCTAAAACACGGTTTTGCTGTCTACAAGGGTTTGGGAAAAAAAATTAATCTCACATAATAGTGGCACTGCAATTAGGGAAGAGGCGTCACTTTAGATAATGAACATCTTTTCAAGGTACTTATGCAATCTGAAAAATCATAGCTGGGCTGGTTGTTCTTTAATCTTGCCATCTACCCAAAGCAAATTTGCGAAAGAGGGGGTTTATTGTCGTTAGAGGAATTCTTTCAGCTATCAGAGGAGAGAACAATTTCTTTGTCATTAGCAAAATCCCTGGCTTTCCTTCAGCACATAAACAGTTTACACGATGCAGTTTTAAAATGTGCTTGTCTGTAAGCCTTTGCAGGAGCCTGAATTGTGAACATTTCAGCGTTTGGATGTAAAATCTGGGATCTCGATTTAGCCTTCTGTAAATGCAAGGATGAAGGGCAAAGCACAGATCTGGGCATGAATTTTTAAATTAAGGGTATTCAGTTTCACAGTTTTAGGATGGCACCTATATGCAGTCGACAACCAAGATGTCTGAGCAGCTCACAGTCTGGAGTTTATTCTTAAATAGTCTGTGAGGCCTGGATTGCCTATTGTCCCTCGTACATAAGGTTCGGAGATGCATTGGCCCAGGCTACGCCAGCAAAACTTCTCCATGCAAACCTGGCAAGCAATAGCAGTAGAAAAGGTTTGAAATAGCTTGTGTGCCTGGTCACAGTACCTATGCTGATCACTGCATAATGGGGGCTGCGTTTAGGCGGTGGGGAGGGGAAACATTCCTCCCCTGGGTTAGGTCATTACACTTGGGGAGCAGGGTTTTTTTAAGGAAGTCTGAGGAAAAGCTGTCGCCTGCTGCAATGGGCTGTAATTGTGTTTGGGTGGTGGAACTGTGCTGGCAAGCCCTTTCTGGGACATTCAGAGCCAAAGAGATCAAGTGACCATTCCAAGCCTTGCGGAAAGCTGATGCCAGAAAAGAGATTGCAGCACGGTCCCTTGTGTTGCCTCTTGGTGTCCCGAGCACTGAACCATCCCCTTTCTAGTCCTAGCCCTGTTTAAAAACAGCAAAGAGATGGTGTTGAACCAGAGCTTTGTGTTAGAGCTCAATGATCATCCCCCCAGAAAAGACATCAAAACATTTCAGTACCATACAAATCAGTTCCCTGAACATAAAGATAAATGTAAGCCAGTGACTGTGGCAATCTGTGTCCAGGAAAAGTGAATGCAATTTATTTTAATTAATAGAGAATTCTTTTTTCTAGAAGAACAAATGGGTTTCTACAGTGGGGCTGGAGGACTGGTGTGCAAGGAAAATGAAGGTAATGAGTATGAGTAGGGTGCAGGGCTAAGACAAGTGGGAAATAAATCCACTGGTGTGTGAAATGTAAAAAGAGCCAACAGGTGGAGGCTCTCAAGGGGATGAAATTATACAAGGGACTTTTTACATCCAAGCTGCATGAAAGTCAAGGTGGGTTACACTGCAGAGTACCTGGAGGACTAGCACAGTGGGGTCAGAGGGAACAAACAGAGAGTCATGAATGTGCAGCCTCATGAATGTGCAGGGCAGGGAAGGCACAACCACTCACAGTCAACAAAATAAAGGGAGTGAGATGTGAAAATTTTTAAATGAATTGCACACTGGAAATGATGGGAGGGGTCTGTGGGCCGCTGCCCTCTGCAACTCCAATATCCTGACTCAGATGGGGAGACTCAGTACTGTGAGCAGGGATGGGTCAGTGAAATGCCTCTGTGGCCCCAGTATGATTGATGTCTGACCATGGCATCACAGTATGTGCAGACCTAGGCAAAGCTACACTCACAGGAGTTAAGTTTTTCAGCTGTATGTACCTCTGAAATGTATCAGGTTCAGCAACAGCAGTTTTTCAGGTGAAGATGTGACAGATGTGTTGTTTCTTTCTGGCCCAGACATGCAGATCTGCAGTAAATCCAGCAGGGCAGAAGGTGCCCTCCTTGGTCCCCAGGGGGACCAGCTGTCCCAGCAGCCCTGCAGGGGTGGGACTGGGGCAGAGACTGACCCCCATAACAAGGGGCCAGGCCACAGCTCTCCTCCCTGTGGGGAACTTGTTCTGCAGACCTACACTGACTCTACAGCATGCATGGCTCTACTGCATTGGTTGATGATTAAGTTGCCAGCCAAGTGGGAGAGGCTGATGTGTTACCACAGAGATCACAGAAGGGTTGAGGTTGGAAGGGGCAGGGCCGCCTAGAGCAGGCTGTCCAGGACCAGGTCCAGGCAGCTTTTGAGGATCCCCACTTACAAACACCAAGCAGACAGGTGCCATTTTGCCTGGCCAGTTCTCTACATAGAGTTGAGTTTGTGTATGGGACCAGAAATGCCATAACTCAACCCACACTGAACATCGAGTTAGTGTAAGCCAGGTACCAGCAGGGACACCCTGGCTGCCCACCTTGGCATCTCCCATGCTACCTAACGAGGCACTGCCAATATCTCTTCTAACACCACAAGGCAACTGCTTTGCACTGCAGAAGTGTGACATCTGAAGCAGCTTTGGAAACATCTGAAAGCAGAACAGCTCTTGGATGTGAAGGTGGTATTTTGGAAGTGGCAGTGGCCAGTTTGCCTGTTTTTAAATGAGCTGTGATCCAGGGAAATGGCAAGACATTTCTAAGTTGCAAACACGTCAGTGTCTACCTGACTTTTAAGGAGCTGAACAAAGTTGTTGTTTATAATAAACTTGAATATGAACGAAATGTGAGAGCCTGAGCTCAAATCTGACTTGAAAGCAATACTAGCAATCTTTGATTGAGGTGGTCAGATAACATTTGATAAGTCAAAATCTGATCCAGATTTTTAAAAATGCAGGCAGATTTCAAAGGCTGGGTCATTACAGAACGTGAGATTTCTGTGAATCAGCATGTTACATGGTCTGATGTATTGAGACTCAAACAAATGTTAGACATATGGAAAGACCTCTATATATAATGAGAGATGTGAAAAACAGAATGACTGTTTAATTTAGAAATAGGATAAGGAAGAAGGGCACATTAGAGGTATATAAGGCAGTGAATAGCACAGCAGAGATAAGCCTGTGCTTCTGTTCACTCTCTACAAGAGTGTAATTTCTATTTACTGGTGCATGATCAGCACTAGCAAATTTTCTCCAGGCATGGGTAATATACCACTGGATCTCTGTGCCACAAGGTACACGTCCTTGGGAGAGCACATAAAGGTTACAGAATCTAGAAAAAATATATATATTTATATGGCTAATAAGCCATAAATCATACTTTAGGAAGGAAGCCAACTAAAGGTTAGGAGAAAATGTCCCCAGTGGGCCACATGTTTCCCAAAGTGCCCAAATGGGATTCTCGTACCGTGCTGTCAAAGACCTGTGGCTGTTGGCAGGAGCAGCAGGTGAGACAGGTCATTGATCTGTACTGTGTTCTGAAAAATTATTATGTTTTTTTCAGAAGTAACTGCATCCAAGGTGTCCTTCTGCAGTTGGAAAGAGCCACTCCAAGTGTTGCCCAAGGAGATTGGAGATGCAGCTCTCAGGGCCCCAGCAAACACAAAGCAATCAGTGCCTGGAACAATCCTCCTGCCCTGGAAGTTGCATTTGGTGTGGCTTGAAAAGAGACTAGGGACAGCTTGTGCCAAGTGTATGCTGGCACTTAAATTGGTGGCCACCCGACCACACTTCCCATGTCTGCTTTGGCTGGTGACCTGTGTCTGCAGCATGGTGGCATTGGCTGAGGGGCCAGGCAGGTGGGGTGGGGCTCACCCACAAGCTATGCAGCTCCCTGGGATTTGGTCAATGCTACTGCAATTCTTAGCATCCTTCCCAAGGCTGGTAATGACTAGTACTCTCACTCACAAGGGGGAATGCAATCAGCCTCCTTCCTGGATAGGAACTGTGTTAGGAGCCGGGCTGGCTCCATGGGACTGCTTTTCTGGGAGAAAAAGCAATGTGGCAAGAAATGTACATGCCCAGACCAAATGGCAGCAAACTTATGGTAAAGCCCCTGCATATAATCTATATTCTAATTAATACTCTGCATCATCTAATCAACAGAAATCTTCTGGCACGCACAGTCCGGTTTGCAAACTATTCAGCAGAGAGGCTTTTCTAGCCTCTCCATAGAACAGAGTAATTAAGCAAAGCTGCTGGAGGGGCTTCCCTCCGTAGCTTCTTGAACGCTGGGAAGGGGGAACAGCGCTTGAAAAAAAAAAAAAGGCAACCTCTGGCAACCTCCCTTAGCCCTGGAAGGCTCTCTGGAACAGAAAGGGATAAAACATTGCCTTCCTTTGCTGCTGCTGTTGAGCTGGTCTTGCTCCCGTTGTCGCGGTGCCAGTGCCGAAAGCCCATCCTGCTTCCCTCGCACTGAGCGTACTGTCCGTCCTAGAGCAGATGCAAAGGCGGCAGTGGGACCGCTCAACTTCAGAGCCTCTCCAGCAGCCTCCGAAGTAGAAGAGCACAGCTCTCCTCACAATATGCTGTGGGGGAGGAGGAAGGAAGGACTTTGGCCCTGTTTGCTTGTGCTAATTGATGGCTTCTGTTGCAGCTATTCACACTTTTAAAAGATGGTAACAAGTCTACTGATTTAGAAGCAAAGAATAAAAACCCAGCAGCCTCAGGAGTGCGTTGGGTGCAGACAAAGCTGCATTGAAGAGTGTTCAGCAGAAGCACAGCAAGGGGCTGGGCAGAAGAAATAATCCACCTGAAAACACTGAGCTCTGCACAGATGCACAAAAATGCTAAAATATGCCATTTTGTTGGGATACAGAGGGACAGCCTCCTCTGCAGCAGTGGGCTCCCAAGTCAGGCTCTGTGCTCCACCTCCCTGCCTCACCTTGCTCAGCTGCGGTGGCTTCTGCCTCCTTTATAAGGCACATTCTATGCCTGTGACTTTAATGGTCTCCGGGTGAGAATCATCTTTCTTCATATAGCCTTCTCTCTGTGTGCAGGGTCTCCTGTGCTATGTGGACAGGTGCCCTGGAGCTGTTTGGAGAAAGGCTCTGCATCCCCACTCTCCCACCCTTTTCCTTTCAGGCAGACATTGTCTTCTCCTGCTGGGAGAGCACTGTACCTTGCTTAGCAGTTTACATGGTAAGTCTATATTGCAAGTTGGAGGTGTGATCACAACACGCCTGGGTGAAACCCCGCGTGCTTTAATTTAGCGAGCTGAGATATTAATTTCAGAGGAAGAAGCGGCAGTATGCACTTTGGAGCCTATGGTCTGGGTGGGCTTGCAGAGCCTGCGGTGTTTCAGCTTCCCTGGCATCGGTACCCAGGCAGCTAGACGGAGCGAGCTGGGATGTGTGAATAAGCAGCACAGCAAGAGACAACTGTGCTGAGCAGAGGGAGCTGGGCTCCAGCCACATGCCAGGGACGGCACAGGCTGAGCGGGGCGAAGCCTGGGTGTTTAACAAAGCCCTGCCACCCTCATCTTCCCTCCTTCCTGGGGACCCACTAAATGCAGCTCCCTACCCAGCAACTCCATAATTCTGCTTCAAGGAAGGCAGATCCGGTTCTCACAGGGAATTTATCTCTGCCAGAGAGACCTCTGGCAGCTGCCGAGGTGAGTCAGCTGCTGCTGGCTGTTCGGTGAGTGCCTCTGCAGTGGCCAGGGAGGGGGAGAGGCTGTGTCCTTCCACCCTTCTTCCCTCGCCGCAGCCCTCACAGCCTCTGCACAACAGTGGCCTTTGCTTACTCTTGCAGACCTCTGCATACTCCTTGTGATTCACATCTGGGTACATTCAGCCTGTTAATTTCTTATTCTGAGAAGGTCACCCAAAATAAGTGTTTAACCAAAGTGTTCTCTATTTTTAACATGGAGAAACCTCATAAAAAGTCAGAAGTCTAACGCAAAGTAATAAATGAGATATTTAGTCATAGGTCTCCATCATATTCACATTATAAACAGTTCAGAAATGATTTCCACTTGTGAGATAAGATTTAATTGTAAATCATGGAAAATGGTGAGATATATATCGTTTGGAGCAGGGTGGTAAACATATTTCTCTGTCTGAAGGGAGAACATAAAGCAAAATGTATGTTGTAGCCAGGGTGGACCCTGAGCACATTTGAACCAAACTGCACGTCAGCCCAGGCAGCAGCTGCCATTCTCTAAAGCAGGATGCCCAGTATTCTGCTGAAGGTTCTTTCTTCTTAGCTACGCCGAGGGGCACTTTTCTACTGCAATTTTTTGGTACCCAAGGCTTTGTTACTGCTTTCTTCCCATGAAGCTGCTTGTACTCCAACTTAAGATGTTCCTTAAGCAGCATGAAACCAGCTCACAACTTAAATGGCAAATGCACGGCAGTAACTTCCCTAGCTGCAGAAGGTGATATAGACAAATCTGTTGCTGATACCAGCAAGTACTGAGCTGAGCCCCTGCTTCTCATTTGGAGTGCATTGCTGTGTCTCCTCTGACATGTTTCTTCATAGCACTGAAAAAGAGGCACTTGGAGAAACAGCTTTTCCACTCAGAGAAAGCTTTGACTCCAGGGTTGTAACTCAAGCGCTGTGGGTAATCAGCAGAAATCAAAGCGCTTACGTGTTTTTCCAATGCAGAAAGAGGAAAGATCAATTTATTTTAAGTAGTGGAAGCTGATTTTTCAGTTGGCTAACCTGTTAGCTTGCTCCTGTAGGATGCAGGCTATGTAAGGTAGACACTTTGATTTCCTGTGCATTTATTTGTAGGTTTCAACCATTCAGTCGAGTCAGTACTGTTGGTGGAGTGGCCAGTGATCCTCCCCTGTGTGTTTCTCTTGTCAACCACCCATCCTGAGTCCTAGCCACTGTCCTTCAGCAAACAGTGCTGTGGTTGTGTCTTCTTTTCTGGCTATGTGATTGCCAGAGAAAGGGAGCAGTCTGCTTCAGCTGGTGCCCTTCTTACCCAGCAAGTAAAACAGGGAGGAGACAGCAACAGCTTTGAAAGGGGGCAGCTCCAGCCTGGGAGAAAGCAGCTCTCCTGGTGCTGAAAACAAATATGATGTGGAGAGGAGAAAGAAGCTGTTGCGTTGTGCCTAGCCAGAGAGGCTCAATGGTCTGCCACGTTGAAAGCTTTAAAGGTGATAAGACATAGACACTTCTCAGACCTTTTATCCTGCTTTTCCAGGGTAGTTTGCTGGTCTCTACATGCTGCTTCATGCTGCAGTTTTCTTGAGAGTTCACATATATAATATTTCACAACCAAAATACTATATCATAACTTAGGGCAATATTAAACTTAGTGTTTGCAATACAATATAGCTGTTTTCCAGCATTTGGGAAATTTTAAGACTGAAGTAGAGTGAGTCTAATCTTGCCATATCCACCTGGACACCCAAGCAGTGCTGCAGAACTGCAGAACTGCATCCCCCTTCGCTGCCCTCCTGCCTTCCCTCTCCTGGGTTTATCCGGCTCCAAACAACATTGCCTTGTGATGCACATAATTTTTTCACTAACTGGAAATAGGAATCTTGCTCTATCCATTAGTTACTGTATATGCAGTTTGTATATATAATATTTATATTTTTCCCCAAAGTTGTGAAATATATAAAATATAATTCCTCTAGCTGAGAGCTCATCATTCCCATGACAAGGTGCAATCAATAAATTATGCACCACTTGTGGTTATTCTGCATGTCAACTCATATTTCCATGTCGCTGTCCTGACTGTTACTGAGTGTTTGTGTTGTCGTACCTTTCCACCTCCTCAGTGTTGATTTAAGAGTTATTATTCTGGGCTCATAGTAACTGCAAGAAAATCAAGTTCCAAGTGTTTCTGCCAAAAGAAGGAAATGAAATGAGCAAGTCAACAGAAAATTCCACTTGTCAAACACCATTTGCTTACGACTATGGCTTTGTTACGGAAACTTGCATTCGGACAAGTTACCCAAAGGAAACAATCCGCCTTTGCGGTGGGATAACCCCCGTGCCCGGCAAGGACTCTTGGTCGCGACAGCTGTGGTCCTCAAATGAGCGAACAGGAAAAAAAACCAAAGCCACTTCTGACACTTACAAATTATATCTCCTGAATAATGCATGACTCATCCAGATTGGCTACAGGAGGGGGGTACGGGGGGGGGATGCTTTTTCAATGGACAACCAGACGGATAAGGATTGTATTATAAGAAGAGTTTGACATACCAAGAAGGGAAAAAAAAAAGAAAAAAAAAAAGCCCAAGTACTCACACACACTTTGAGATTGACTGTCAAATCATTTCACATCTGTACCTAAAGCAAACAGACATAATGCTAACAGCTTGCTGGAGCTCAGAAATGCCACCCACTAATCAGTCCACCTGTGGAATTCTCAGTCCATCTTGCAAGTCGTGTACCCGATTGCCAAGACGCCTGACAAGAAAATGTATATTAAAACGTTGAGTAAGACTAGAAATACAATGTGGTGTAGTATAAACAGAATGCATTTGCTGGGCGGGAAAACAGAGATGCCTTTTAATTCCTCTCGCCGCGACCCGGTGCCGCTCGCTCCTGCCTTCACCAGCGCCGGATGGTGGGGACTGCTCACCGCCCGAAAGGCACGTTCACCTCCTGTGCATGATTGTGTCTCCCTCTGCTTTTGTGCAAAAATAATAATAACTAACTAACTAACTAACTACTTCTTCCTCAAAGCCTTTATCCATCTTAATTACTTTCTCTTTTTTTTTTTTTAAACGTGGATATAATTAACAATTGCTTAAATATAGGCGTTGGCAAGATAAGTCTCAGCAAAAAAAATTAGTGAGAAATAATCTCTCCTGCGTAATGAATGCACCCTTCAGGGTAAAACAAAGAGGTAATTCAAAGGAATGGTTTGTTGAGATGGTGCGTTGCGGGAGCACAATTCTTCCAGGTTAAATTACACTGAGGATTACAGCACCGGATTGCCAATCACTGTTTAACGTGCTGGCAAAATGATCATTTTGCTCTTTTCATCTCCAAAAGGAATATAAAGGAATTAAAGGAGGAAGTTTACTGGGATTGTAAGAGGTGGCAAGAAGGGATGCGGAATGCCCCGGGGAGGATAATTATTCTGTACAAGGCACCATCAGAAGGTTACGGGGTTTGTGGTGTAGCAGGAGGCGGCGTGGCACAATTAGATGCTTTAGCTTCTCTTTTCTACACATCCTGAGCTTTTCCATTTGCACGGTAGCTGTTTTCTCTCTTTGAGTACAAAATGCTATTTTAACATCTGTTCTTTTAAGGCTATTTGCTCTGGGAAAGCAGTGTGTTTTGCCATAAATTTAGGTCATTAATTTGTATCTGTTCTTTGTTTATTTAAGAAACAGGACAAAAGGGCAGCTGCTGAAACATTTGGCTGTGCCGAGGGGTAGTGGGCTCGGCATGCTGGAGTTATGTGCGCGACCAGCTTGAGTTTGCATCCGCAGCTAGAGGACAGATCTTTATGGGAAACCTTTGCCAAGGCGTGCAGTGCTCCCCTCTCCAGTGCAGCCCTGCCTTCTTCACTACCTGCGCATGGAGAGGTGGCCGCATGCAGGGACGGGGCAAGGGGAGGACAGGGATGGGGGCTACGTGCTCATGGCAAAGCAAAAACCCAGAGAGTTGCATGGGAACTCCAGTGTTTCTGTTGTTTCTTGGAGAGGTTTATAAAGGAATTGTTTTTTACTGTGTTCAGTCAGAGGTCTGCAGTTGGCTATCAAAGGTAACAGGCTACAAGCAAGTCTGACCTATATAATTAGACATTTATAAACAGAAGCACAATAATACCCAGCAAATTGATTGTTCACAGCATTTAATGCTCTTAAATTGCTCATTAAGTGCAGAATAATTTCAGGGGTATTACTGATATTATGAAGCATTAAGAAAGGTTTTATTTATTCTTGTAAGCCTAATGGACTCAAACAAATTGAATGTGTTTGAAAAGGTCATTTTTTGCTTGTTGATTCTGTAACATCTTCTACTCTGTTTAATCAGATCAAATAGAAACCATCACTCAAGTATCTTGGAGCATCTTTCCTTTCCACCTTTCCATTAGATACAAATGCATGTATTTCAGAGAGCCTGGCATTACCACCTAGGTATGAGAAGGCCAAGCACACAGTTAGAGCCGAAGGCTGAAAAAGTGCTGGTGTGCACACTGACTGGCACACAGTGCCTGCAGTTCAGCTGGAATCCAGCTCTCTGATGCTCTGTGGGCATGATGTCTCACTTCTCCCCTGAGCCCATGGAAACCAGAGAAGACACATGTCAAATAAGTCACTGCAATGTGTCACCGAGTAAGTCGTTTAGATCTGGTCTGGCTTCTGCTGGAGACAACAGTTGGTCTCATGGCAGCATCATCAGACCCAAATCGCAGAACTGGTCCCCAAACCCAGACTCAGTATATTCTTCATTTACACTGATCTTTAGAGAAGAAAATGAAAGGCTGTACTTCTGACAGTTCAAAGTGTGTCTCATTGCCATTTGTGTTTGGCGAAGAATTTCTCTGATCTTCACTGGGTCTTTATACGCCATAAATCTTAAAGTGCTTCCGGTGCCCAGACACAAATGGCAGCTCCCAAAGGTAGATTTTTAAACCAATTCAGGCTTTTACTTCCTCAATCAGTGAGAAGGAGTGCCTAAATGTCTTTATAAATCTGGCTCTGAATCAGGCACCAGTGAGGACCATACTATTCAGCAAAATCCCAGTGTAACTATTATAAAGGGGATGAAACCAAAAGTGTTTTACAGGAATGTTTGGAGTTAATCCAGCAGTTTGTGGCTGATCCACCATTTCAAATGCTATGACTGAGCAACACTTTTTAGTTTGCTCATATTAAAATCTTAATTTTGCCACAGTTTGATTCATGGCCTCTAGTACCAAGGTCCTTCTGATTGCCACCAGATTCAAGGTGAAGTTCGTACCTTTTTAATCCCTGACCCCACTACTGCCTAGCCTTTGAAAGATCTTTCTTCCCACACACCCTTCGAGCAGGTCCTGCTGGCCCCTTTAGCAGCTGTGTCTTTCCAGGACTCCAGCCATGTTCATTCCAGATGTGGACATGACTCAAGAGAGGTGGGCTGGGAGCTAGAAGGAAGCAGAGTTGACTGGAAGAAGGAGTCGGGAAAGCAAGAATGGGCAGCAGTGAAGAAAAAGTGGTGCAGGACTGGAATTAACAGGAGAGCAGCCCAGGTTGAAGCCCACAGAAGCAAACAGTAGAGGGAGGGACAGGTTTAAGGGCTTAAGGAGTCAGGCTCAGGGCAACTGAGACTTTAGTTTAGTCCTCAGATCTTGAGCTTCACCACAGACTTTAGCGTGCACCCCTGCCCTGCCCCAGCCACCCCAAGAGGGAGGGAAGTGAAGCTCAACACGGATGTGGAGTCCAAGGTAGTGTCTGCTCAGCCACAGAAGCTGGGCTGCTGTGAGCAGTAGATCATCCAGCACAGAAATCTGTAGCAGTGTTTGCTTTACAATGTGATGGAGAAACAGTTAAAATTAAATTTCTCCAAGAGCACTTTTGGTGTGAAAGAGGAAGAAGGAAGAGGGAGAGGGGGAGTGGTCTGCCAGGGTTTCACACTCTACAGCAAAGGCAGCCCATATGGGTAGTGGAGAGATTTTCCTTTATCACTGTTCCCCAGCCATTGTTGGCAGAGAATGTGCAAACTTGTGTCTTAAAATTGGACTCCTCAGTGGACCACTAAGCAGATCAGTCATATGAAAATATATGGATTTTGACGTACATAAGCTTAAGTGGGAGGGGATGCCAGCTCTGCAGCCCTGGGCTTCTGAAGGGCTTCTTGCTACATACATGCTCCAGAACAGGCCATTTATTTAGGACAGCTTATTTTTATCTGTCGAGGTGATTTGATAAGAGAGAGGAAGAGGCATAACAAATCAGAGAAAGACGAGTAAATGAACAGTTCGGGGAATCAAACTAAAATTGTCCAACCTTTGTGATATCAGGACACTCAGGAACATGCAAATGTTTTGTGAAAGATGTGGATGATATTTGACATATGTTTTAAATTTAATTTTCACAGAAAAATATTATTTCCCTCTTTCAAATAATACAACATGTTGTGAGTGCAAACTATTTCATCTCTGTAACTCAAAGGCTAAAGCCTACAGCTCTTGCTCATTCCTTACTCAAATAACACTCCTACTTACTTGTGGATAAAGAAGAGATTTAGGAAGTGAATTAAATCCTGCATGGGTGAGAAGCAGGACTTAGGCCCAGATCTGGGAAATGAATGGTGTGTGCCATATGAGGTTGGCCTTCTTCATTTTGAAGAACAGGCTGCTCTGTTTGAAAGCCACTTTTTTGTGGCTTTTTCTACCTTCAGGTAGAGTGAAAACTAGCAGCTGGAATGGGAAGATGAAATGCTTGAACCAAAATGGCTAGTTCTCCATTCAAGAGCAACAGGTGGCTTGCCGAAGGTGACAGAGGCACTTCCTCTGCTAGCTGGGAACTCATTTACTGGTTATTACATTCAAGAAAGCAATGTGCTTTGCACATGTAACCTCTCTGCACTTTAACATCCCCATCTGTAAAATAACAGCAGCAAAACACAATACTCAGCTTTCTGAAGTGTTTTGGAGTCTTCAAATGAAAACGCTGCATAGTTACATCAGTGTGTGTCTGTGCATCAAAAGATACACGTGTATATGTGCAAATACACACATGAGCTTTTTCTGAGTGATAAGTATTGCATACTTATATTTATATTTATACTTATATTTAATACTATTGCATTTTATATTCAATTCTTGGTTAACTCATGTCATCTCCATATAAATGCTCCTTTCTACCTATATCTCACCATCTTTTCTAGATCATTTTAAAGTACTGAAATGTCTGAGCAGATTATTCATTTCATGCAAAAGTCATCTCCTTGATTACAAAACTTAAAAATGTCTACTTGGAAGATGTTTAAAGGAAGGAGGATTATAACAGCAATAAGGACTGATTTCACTAAATTCTGCATCATTCTGATTACAGAAGAGATACACTTGCAGAAAGTATCCTGCTTTTTTCTTTTCTGCTAACACTCTGAACTTCATTGCAGTAGCATCAGGAGATTATTCTGTAGGAGCTATTTCGTGTTTTCTTACTATTTTGAACCAATTTAATTGTATTTGAAGAAGGGTACCCTACTTTCTTTACATATGCATCTCTCTGAAACATGAGTGAATTTGGCTAGCTGCTTTGGGAATAGGTCATGCTCCTATGTAATTTTTTTTTCTTCAAACTAGTGTATTTTTCATCAACGACACTTCACAACAGGGAAGAACGGGTGTCAGGTTTCAGTCTCATATGTTCTGCAGTTTTACATTCTGTGGCAATGCCCACGGTGCTGGAATAATTTGAAACAGAACTACAATCTTTCCAAGTTTTGTAGAATAAATGTTTAGAATTGGTAAGAGTTTTGAAATGCAAATGTCAAATTTTTTTTTGAACAGTATGTGATTAATTCTTGCAGAACTAACAATGCCTGTCTGTGCATGGAATTAGCTATGGGTATGGAGATAAGATAGCTGCAGGTAAAAGAAATGTGGGTGCAGTTTTGGAAAGTGAACCCACAGTGCTCATTATTTAAAAGCTGAGACCCAGCCTCTGAGAAAGTGATGCCAAGTCTTGCCAGTTAGTGAACATCCCCACATCCCTGAGCTCCCCAATAAAATGCTCCCTGGGGCTATCACCATAAACCCAGCTCTGCCTGACCTCCATGGGGTGACTCTGGCTGACAGGGAACCTGCAGAAATAAGCTTGGCAAAGGTCTTCCCAGGAGGACTCCCAGGGACCACCTTACTCTTAAACTGCAAGTCATATGGGGTCATTACCACCAGAACCAGCATGGTTCCAGCTTCAGTCAGGGCTGTGGAAGGACAGGGAGGCATAGGCAAGGTGACGTCTCATCTCGTCAAGAGCTTTGATTCACTCCATTGCAGATGATCCCAGTGATGTGTGAATTGCCACTTCAGGTCTTGATCCACATGAAGAGTAGAGATGCCACCAAACTCTCACCCTTCCTCAATCAGAGGCAGTACTTGTACCTGCAAGCTGCCTTAGGTCATCTGGCACTAATGGAATGGGCCAAGAGCAGCCAGCATTGAACAGATGACTTTCCTACCTGGTAGACTAGAGGAGAGTCACCACAAAGGTGGGGAGCTTTATAGCCCTTTCCCTGCCTGCAGTAGCTGGGTTTCACTCCCTCCACCACCTGGCTTTACTTACCAAGACTCCAGGAAAAAGAGTCTATTGGCCCCAGCTGCTGAGTGGGTGGCCAGAGAATCAAGCTATGTGCAAAGGACTGATGATACGCAGGCTGCACACAATAGAAAGACAGGAGATGAAATATCAAGGGCAATAAGGCTTCCTGAACATGAAGCATTGGAATGGAGTCCCTGCTGTCCATGTGTTGTGACAGATCCAATCACAGGACTGGGAAGGCCCTGTTCTAACACAGATGCCCAGAATGTTCAGAGCTGAAAGCCTGAGGAGCAATAAAAAATGGCACCAGTGATCACAAGAGGCTTCAAACTCCTTTTTAGCTTGACTGCTTCCATCAGTCTTCATAGGAAACAAGGATTCATGGACATGGCTTTCCTGTCTGGACCCCTTTTAATCTTTCTTCCTTTTCCTCCTTCCTCCTACTGCAACAGAACAAAGTCTTTCCCAGCTGTTCTTCAAATACTCCCACTATGGTCTTGGTAGCAACTGCAACTCCAAAGAGTACCCTGTTGTATCCTCTTGGGAAGAGTACTCAGTCTCCAAGAGCCATTAGCTCACCACATCTAAGTGGCCCAAGTGCTTGTGCTCTCTGGAGACACTGCTGCGGCAACTTGCTCTCCTGCGTTACCACGTGCAGGAGGCTATTAGACCAAAAAAGTAAGGAACAAGGAACACTCCAATTCTTCCACTGTGCCAAGTCTTCCCATTCCTGTCCCCTGTCCCATCCCTCACATTTAGGGACCATGCTTAAAATAGGAACAGACCTGAGTCTGAAAACTTGCCCCTTGCCCTCCCATTTGGGTTTGTCAGTTTGAAGAAAGAGAGGGCAGGCAGCAAAAATTGTACATAAATTTCCACCAAATGTATTGGTATGTGGATTTCAGAATTTGTTTTAATACTAATTCTATTTTAGCCTGACATCTTTTTAATTTCGTACTTATTATGTCTGTAAAAATAAAAAGGGCTGCATGGCAGGCAGAAATGTGACCTTTTGGGCTTTCTTCCACAACTTTGAAATTAAAATATCCAATCGTATCTGTGCAGATTTCAAGCTAGTAATGGGTCTTGTTGTGGCTAATCCACACAGCTGTAGTGACTGCTCTGAGCATTGACTCCCAGATGCCAGGGCTGGAGTCCCTTCTTTGCAACCAACCTGCTACATAGCAGCAAGCTTAGCTCTACCTGAATATTTCCCCTTGAAGATGATGCCAGTTAACGCAGCTTTCAAATTCAAAGATCATAATCTGTAAATATAACATTTGTAATCTAAAGACTTCAAAAAAACTTTTTTCTTGCAAAGAATGTTCAGTGTAAGAATAAAGAGAAATACATTAAAGCTAAGTTGGTATTATTATCTATAAATATTATCTTAAATCAATAATCTTGTAGAGCTGCTAGCAGTTTATTGAAATCCACTGCAAATGTTCTCCAAACCATGCTTTCTAGATTATAAAAAGGTTATAAATTATCTTTTTCCTGTTTAAGTTGGAAACGTAAATTTTGTATTTTGAAGTCCTTCAATGTGTTAAGTGGGGATTTTTCTTGATGACTTTCTTGATACTTGCAAGGAGTAAAGAATCTGTCTCTCTGCTTATAAAGAGAAAACAGTTCTTTTGAAATGAAGCTTTGTCAAATGCATAAAATAGCTGCCTGGATTAATTACTCTAGTTTTGGTAACGCTGAATGCAAAATTAGTGATTTCAACTGCTTCTTTAAAGTTGAAAGTACAAAGTACAAAAGTACAAAGAGGGTGAAAAATAAGGTTCAAATAAAATACTGCTGTAATTCTATATCTGTATGACTACGATGTCACAGAACAGGATTTAACCGAAACAAGGAGGAGTTCTAGCTATAACTACAGACACTGAAATGTCTTCAATGAAGACATTTTCAGCAGTATAGGTTATTTCCAACCATAATATAAGTGCAGGATAATTTAAATTAATATAAAAGATCCTTTGGGGGTTATATTTTTAATTGCAATTACACAATGAATATTTGATACCTATATTCGGCATATAATGAGGATTAAAATTATATTCCCCAAACAGAGGTTTAATAACAATGTAAACTACTGAGAACTTCATTAGAGTGGCTAAGGCATTAGAAATTAGATTTAAAGGTGGCCGAGGGGAAAACCAGAAACTTCAGACACCTCTCCTAATAGAAACTGCAATATTTAATATAAAACATGAAGCATAGTCTCAATCAAAACGCCATAAAGCTGCCTTTGGAAGCGAGCCATCTCCGAGTGAAAACGCCGTAGCTGGAGACGCTGCCCTCAGCCCAAGGATTAGCGTGTGAAAGCGCAGCTCCGGTGGGAGCCCTGCGCAGGGATGTGCGGCCGGAGCCCTGGCCGGGCTCCCGCCTGCAGCTGGGGAACACGCAGAGAGGCTCAGGGTGGCGTCAGTGCTGCCAGGCATCCCCGCCAAGGCCGGGGATTGCACCACAGACCTTCTCAGCATAAGCCTCCGCAGCTTTCGCTAAAGAGCATGTCTCTTGGGCTGAGAACAAGAGCAGGCTCCTACTTTGTGGCGCAGCCGTAGAGCAGGATGCGAGATGCTCACTGACCTGTGGGTATATTATGTATTATGCAGAGTGTTCGTGTTTGCTCCTTCTCCCCGAGTCAGCCAAAGACCTGCTCTGATCCAGCAGCAACGCTACTTGCCCAGGGTGGAAAGCTCAGCCACTACCGCTCCATCTCTGAGGGTCCTATGTACTTTGCACTGTGCAAACGTGCCCAACACCCTCTGTGGTGGGAAAGCACAATATATGCTCTGCCTCACCTCGTTTTACAGAGGCAGTTGCAATGCCTGTGGAACTGGTGCTGAGTTGAGGCAGGGAGCTGCGAGGTCATAAAGTTTTATTCTAGGATTTCAGTCACTCAAAATGAAGAGCCATGATTTTCAAAAAAGGATCCTCACAAAAGTCTCCTAAGTCAGTCTTTAGGCTCTAGACAGGTATTAGAAAGTATAAAATAATTGGCAAGTCCCTTAATGCTCAGTGGCCTTTCCAAATTGAGGCTACATGTTTTCATAAATACATCTGTATGCCAGAGTCCAGTCTCAGGTGCCCATCTCGGGTAAAACAGGCAGAGCAGCTCATCTCCCTCCAACCAGAAAAGTCTTCTCCACCACACACTTGGGACCCCTGTGCATCACGCTGAGGCTGTGGGGCACACACTCCCACCTGCCTGAATCCCACCCTACAGCCGGAGGTTCCCCTCCAAGCATTTCATGTCAGGATCAGTCTTAGAGTAAATAATTATTCCCAGACCCAAACATAGCCAAGGTACCTTACAGGTTGCTTCCCTCTCCTCTGACAAAGGGTTTGACGCAGCTCACATCCCTTGAACACATTTTCTACCACATAAATAAGTCTAAGTACATGCCTGTCTTTCCATGAGCAGACAGTGTTATTTCCAGCTGCAGCAGTTTGCGTCACTTGACTAAGAAGCTATATATACTTATCTATACATCTATATGTATAGATGTGTGTATGTATGTGAGTATATACATACGCTATATATAGATGCAGATAGATCTATATGTATGCAGTTGTGTGTATTTATGTAGGTAGGTATCTGTCTGCATTCACCTGCGTGTTGGCCAGGGCAGGTGGTTCAGAGCATGCGTCCTGTCCTACCTTAGCAAATGGCATCATCTGGGCGATGTCTGTCACGTGTCACATCTAAAATGAGTTATACACCTGCAAAGTAGTGCCTTCTCTGAGCTTTGGTTGCCTTTGTTTTTCCTTCTTTATTAATCATCTTCCACTGATATGTGGAAGGAGATTCTGATGATGAATATGTGTTAAATAATTTGCAAGCACTCATTTTTTTGTCCTGGTTTTTCAATGTACCAAACTGGCATAAATATTGGCAAGATTTCCTTTAATCCTCCAAGGGATCCATGCCTTGCTCGCCGATCTGAGTCCTAATCTCTCTAATACATTGTTGGGTCAGTTATCCAAGATGGAGTACATACATGCTTTCCTGACTCATTTTCTTTCTCTTTCCCTTTTGCTAACATTGCCTTTGACAGGAGAATTGCCCCCTCTCTTCTTGCTCATCAGGTAAATCTGCATCCCACCCTGCACAGAGGGGAAAATGGATGGAGTAGCTAGATTTTTCAGATGTGAAGTGGTACCTTTGCCGATCTCTAATTCACCCTTCCAAGTCTCGTAATTGCCAACAGAGGTCTTTTTTCTTTCTCATAATGTACAAAATGATCTGCCCTTTTATGATTGCCTTGAGAATATCCCACAAAGCTGACGGTGAGGGAGCAGATGCCTCATTCAATTCCAAATAGAAGGAAATCTGTTGTCTCAAATAATCCCTAAATTCAGACACTTTCAGCCAGCTATTATCAAGAGACCACATTTTAAGAGCAGATGTGTTATTAAGGCTGAGAAATGTTATGAGTACTTCGTGATCTGACAAATGAATTCAGGCTATCCAGCATTCCAACATTTGATCTTTTAATAATTCAAAAAATGAAATGGAAACCGCTGAGAGGAGAGGGGGGGTCCCTTCAACAAGACATTGACCTGGAATTTTAGGGCTTACATTTTCTGGAGAATATTGCCTGTGGATATTTGGGGCACCTGCTACCTACACAAATATTATCATTTCTTCCCTGTGATGGCTAGACCTCTGCCTTATGAGTCAATCTCATATTTTTGCTACCCAGTTTTGTTCTGCACACCCATCGAATGAAAGGGTTCATTTGGATACAGCGGCATTTAGAGGCTACTAAAAAGACGAGTCGGGTTCCCATCTCACTTCGATGTGTGTGACTGTGCTGCCTGCTAAAGCACTTCTGCTCCCTACACGTGTGAGGGAGGTTAGACACGGGGCGGGGGTCGTGCCCAAAGGGCATGAACAGTCCATAAAAGTTTCCCTTGCCAGTGTAACAGCTAACTTGCATTTCACCAGGCAGCACATAAAAATTGCTCTGTCTTCCACGGGTGTCTGGAGAAACTGCTTCTTTTCCCTCCTGGCATCAGGTTCCTCCCTCCAGCTGATGTTTGAGCTGATGTCCGCGGGGGTACATCAAACCTGGCTGTCTACATGGGCAGCAGGTACGAAGTGAGCGGCACCACGGTCCCGCATGATGGGGAAGTAGACAAGCAAGGGTGTGCAAGAGGGGCAGGAATGCACAGGGGTAGGAAGGGCCGGGGCACTGCCGTCTAGACAGCAACCAAATGAGCAGTCTGGGTCTGTGGAGAAGCACGTGTGGCTGTTTACCTGGCTGCAGTACTTCAGCTCACTCGTTGCTGGCACTGCCCACAGAACAGCTTGCTGTGGGTTACTTGGCTCCAGGCTGGCACCAGGACTGTTTTGTCCTACTCACAGACACAAAAGTGAGGAAGTCTCTCCCTCACCACTTAGTTGCTGGGTTTGGTAGCATTGACTTCGCAGGTTCCCCTTTCCCTCCTGAGTCATTTGAGCTTCTAGTACTCTATAAGTGCTATTTGGGAAGACAAGCAAGCTGTGACAGACATGCTGACCCTTTTCAGCACCCACAAACTCTCTGCTCCCGTTTGTGCAGCATCAAGATGATGAAAAAGTCTGCTGATTTCAAAACTTTCCAGCTCTGCTTGGGTCACTTTACAGAATAGGATGACTATGTATCCCCACTCTCAGTGTGCAGACCAAGAAACCACAGGTCTCAGAGTGTTAGTGTTTTCTCCAATAAAGAAGTACCAGAGTTGGAAGTCAGAGGCACTCTTGCATCACCTGGGTCGCACTGCCACTCCACAAAACCACAAAATATGCAGAGTCCTTTCTCATCACATGTCCTGGGCTACACATGCCCCTAGGTACTTGCAGTGGGAAATTCTCAGAGATGACGGCAGAAAAACCTCTGAAAAAGATTCCAATTCCAGATAGAAAATGCATTGCCAGGGACCAGCCCTAGAGAAAGAAATCTGCAGACAGCACTTTCAAAGATGCTTCAGTGACACAGGTGTTCAGACTAAGAACTCTTTTATGCACTTCTCGAATTCCTGATCTGCATTCCCATAGAAAACCTCTCATATTTTTCTCAATATCCCCTTCAGTGTTTTCTATTAACTTTGACACTTGCAGATTTGAGGATGGAGAATGGACCCATGACCCCAAATCAGGTAGGGGTGCAAGGACTGTGGGGGGCATTTAGGAATGTCTTGCAGCACCCACATCTCCAGAGACTGGATTTGCCACTACCAGCAGCAAGAACAAGCTGCATTGGTCCAGGAACCAAAGCCAAACCCTGTTCAGACATGTCATCTGTAAAAATTAATGATACCCTCCTCCCCACCGTGGTGGGATTTTTACTTCAATTTGGTCATTCTGAGCTTTTCTGATCAGTAGAGAAAGCCTCCTGCCTCTATGCAGGTTTGTACAAAAAGCATATTTTGACATCTTTTACTTCTGAGCTGGAAAAGAAGCAGCCTGCATAGAAACCTAGTTTTCCTCACTCAGATGTACTGCATTTTAAATTCAGAAACAAAGAGATGCACATGGGTAAGTGAAAGCACATCTTGCAGAGATCATCTGATAGCTCCTACATCTTTCAGACTACCACCACAAGCACAACTTGCCGACCACTTTGAGAGAAGAAATGAGAAATTATGAGGGTCACCAAGCACTCCGTGTATCTCCAAATGCTTCAGTTATTTAACGAGACATTTATTGTAGTGGCGACCCCAGGAGAAGGGACGTGCTCCTCAGTGGGCTCCACACGCTCCACTGCCTGTGCACTGAGGTGGCTCGGCCACCAAGGAGAGGACGAGTTAGCAAACCCCCTCAAACAGAGACTGTTTCCCGACAGCCGGGACTGGGGTGTTATCCTCATGTTTGTGATTCTTTTTCACAGGAAGATTGCAATGTGTGGGTTTTTTTTTTTCCTTTCTTTTTAAATGCACATTTAGTCTGAGCAGTAATGCAGGAGATCTGAGGTGCTAATATATGATGTGAGGAAGGACTGAAGTCTCCTGTGGGGGGGTGAGGGGGGGGTCTTTTTGGCAATGACTTGCCTCAGTGAGACATTTGAATGAGGAATGCTACATGCCCCAAAAATCACTCACAGGACACATGCACGCAGAGGTGAAAGCTTGGCTGGTGCACAGAGGGAGCTTCCCCTCTTCACCAAGCTCCCCTCATGCCCCTTTTCCCTGTCCCAGGCATACTCATCCCATCCTGAATTTCCCTCTTCTCAGCAGCCACTCAATACTTCCCCAGAAAATTCTTCTGCGAGTCAGAACTGCTGGTACACATAGTGCTGTAGGGACAGGGTTGGCATACATCCAGGTCATATCTTAAACAGATAGGATTTAATACATGTGTGAGGCTGGATTTGTGGGTAGAGGTTAGAAAAGCTATGATTTTCCAAATTGGATTCCTTACTCCTCAGGACAAGCAGTGATGCCAGCTTTCCTGCTGCAGACGTAACCATCATGTTGGCACAAGCAGCCCTACCAGGTTGTACTGGTTCTAAATCAGTTGCTAAAATAAATAGCAGTACTAGTTAAATTAGTTATTTCTGGTCAGAAAATGAAGACGAATTAGCGAAACCAAACCAAATACAGAAAAAAGCCCCACCCTGACATTTTAAATAAAGACTTTTTTTTACAAGTTAAGATTCTCAAATGGAAAGTAAAGGTTTTTAAAAAGCAAGCGGTAGATATTTTTAAAAATGGATGAGCCCACACACACTAACTTTTCCCCTATATTCTACCATAATAAAAGACATCTCTGTGATCAGAGCTGATTCCATCATGAGTGATATGATAGTTGTCCTTGTAACCTGCATATCCTCTCTTTACAACATGAAAGTCCAAAACCTTTCTGATTGCTTTGGACATTTACAAACGCTAGACTGCTTGGTCAGTATTTATTTGAAAGTTAAAATCAGGGCAATGGTTCAATTGCAAGGTAGTATATTTGACAAAGACAAGTTGCTTTTGGTGTGGTACAAAATGACCAGAGGTTTCTAGACAGGCCTGAGAAAGGAATGTGAGGAAAGGATCTGTCTAGTCAGTAGGCTTAAATTTGCTCCTTGAAATGTTTAGTAGTATCACAGAATCGCAGAACAGTTGACGTTGAAAGGGACCTCTAGAGATCATCTTGTCCACTCCCCCTTTTCAAGCAGTGCCATCTAGAGCTGGTTGCCTAGGTCCACATCCAAATGGCTTTTGAGTATCTCCAAGGACAGGGACTCCACCACTTCTCTGGGCAGCCTGTGCCAGTACTCAGTCATGCTCACAGTAAAGACATTCTTCCTCATGTTCAGACAGTACCTCCTGTGTTTCAGTTTGTGCCCATTGCCCATGGTCTTGTCACAGGATTCCACTGGAAGTAGCCTAGCTCACTCTTCTTTATACCCTCCTGTCACATATTTATATACATTGATGAGAACCCTCTCTGAGCCTTCTCTTCTCTGGACTGAACTGTCACAGCTCTTTCAGCCTTTTCTCATAGGACAGAATATTCCAACACCTTAATCATCTTTATGGTCCTTTGCTTGATCATTTCCAGTAACTTCATCTTTCTACTACACTGGGGAGCCAAGACCTGGACACAGAACTCCAGCTGTGGCCTCATCGGTGCTGAATAGAGAGGAAGGATCACCTCCCTCCACCTGATGGCAAGACTCCTCCTAATGCAGCCCAGGATATTGCCATCTACCTCTGCTGCAGGGACACAGTACTGTTGAACTTGGTATCCATCAGGTCCCCCAGGTCCTTTTCTGCAAAGCTGCCTTCCAGCCAGTGGGCCCACATCTGAAACACAGGGAAGGTTGTAGAGTGCAAATCTAGGAGGCAATTCACTGTATGTAGAAGGGTTTTCTCAGTCATAATGTACTGTGATACCTTGAATAGGTGGCGTCCTCAGCAGTAGGTATACAGGGTACACTGCTTGCTGTAGGGATATGTAGGGCACTCTGTCATCAGTAGTGGTCAGAGTCAAGGTTCACAGAGCCCTAATGCTGAATCTTTAGAGTATATTTGGAAATATCTTGAAAACTTTGTCTTAGTTTAGAATTTCCAAACCAAATACGAAACAGACTCAACATAGGAGACTATTTTTTATCATGTAGTACATATCTGCATTTACAGCCCAAGTGTGTTAATTAAGCGTTTTATATACAATTTTTTAGGGATTCCTTCATCTACATTTTCTTCAAAATGGTCTTGGGTAAATCTTGCTTGTGAAGGGAGACCGTCCTTATTCTAAGAAAAAAATAAGGCAAAAAAAGTCTGTTCTGTGCAGAGCTTATGTGCTCTGCAGGAGTTTATTTGTGGCAGTAACAATCACAGAAGGAGTTCTGGGTGATAAATATGTCCAAGCTTTCAGTGGCAGATCTTTATCAGTGCTGTAATGCTGCATGGTAATAATGCTGCATTGTCAAAGCATCTGGTTTTTCCCATGGACGGTCTTTCTTCATCTGTGAACTCCAAGTCACACAAACCCTGTGGCCACTTGTTTCAATATGTAATAAAATGTGGCTACTTTAAGGTATACTTAAGGTATATACTTCCCTGAAATTTAAAATTTCAGTGTCACTATAGTACCGTTCAAAAGTCGTAGTGCTAGCAGACTCTTAAGACAAGAAAAATCTAGAAAAGGTATAAAAAAAAAACCCCTTACTTTTTAAATTTTCATGCTGTCTGGAAGGCAGGTTTTTTCAACACTGTTTTGAAAAATAAAGCAAAACATCTAGCTAAAAAGTAAATCCATAAACTCTTTAACCTATGATTATTTAGGTCAGTCATATAAGGTTAGATGACACTAAGGTGACAGAAATTGCTTTTTTGCCAGCAATCTAAGTACATTGTTACCTACAGAGATTTTACCATCTCCCCATAGTGAGGTCCCATCTCTAGAAGTACACTTATTCCTTAAAAACAATCAGTTGCAAATTTGAATATGACCAAACTCTATAGGGAAATATTTTCTCTCTGTATATTTTCTAGTATTTATCCCTTCTCTCTTTCTCTTCGTTCCTGTTGGTGATGGGTGAATTGCTGTAAAACCACACCAGGCAGCAGGACCTTTCTGCACTTTACCACAGACTCCTTATTACACTAGGTTTGCACCTTTTTTTGTGTGAAGAGAAGAACTTGCCTTCACAGCTTTGCATGCAGAAAGGCCTGTCTACAGCAAATCAAGTTACAATTTTGAGCCACATTCTGCTTTCCATGTTTGCATAAAACTCCCACTGACATGAATAAGAGTGCTGTGTATATCATGCTGTGTAATAAATAGCATTCAAAACAGAACCTATGCAAAGCTTTCTCACTGTTTTGGGCTACCAATTTATCCTTGTATTTACAGAATATTGATGTAAGCAGATGTCCAAACTGCCTGTCATTTTTAAAATATGCAGAGATGACTGGTGCAGTGGCTACTGACTACAAAACCACCACAAAATTTTTGGGGCTGCAGTCTTGCCAGTGTCTCTCCTCAGCTCTCCCAGGCCACGGTAGAAGATGCCCTTGCCCTGACTCAGCTCCATGCACACACGCACACTCACGCACTTGGCAAGTGATCACAACTGAGCTCACCCCTGACTTCACTGGCACATCAACATCCTCACAGCTATATTGTCTCTGAATTGGGGATGGGGGCGGAAAAAGAACCATAACTCCTGATCCACCCGGTTTTACGTGGAGGAATTTAATACAGCTCTATCTGCCTATTGAAAGGAGCAGATCCTTTCTGATCCCTTGGGCTTTGAACCAAAAGCACAGCAGCAGTTTTCACAGTGATCAGAGGTACAACAGAGCTGTTCCCTCTTCCTACAACACATGGACCTCTGACTCTTTCTTGTTTCTAGCATCAGAGGGACAACTTTCCTTTCTCCCATCTATGACATTCTCTCAAAGTTTCTGGGTCTTAATAAGGCAATTGATGAATAGCATCAACACAGCATAAATCAAATGCTAAATATTTATGTGCCATGTGAATCTTAGGAAATGCTGTCATCTTTTGTCTACCCATTTCAGAGCTTCAGCATGCTCATTATGTGTGCTAGGGGGATCAGGGAGAAAATAAGTATCTAAGCTGTAAGCTGTACGACTGCAACTTTCCTCATGAAGGTCTAACACAAACATAATGAGAGGCGAGTGGGGCACACCAGATTTATGTATAGGGGATTGTCATCAGCAAGTACTGTGCTTGGAAATGTTGGGATGGCTCTGCTAGGTACGATATCCAGCCTTCTGCATTCTTGTGAATATTAACCTTTGAGAAATGCTCTCCCCAGACAGTCTTGACCTTGGGTGTGAGCTCATTTCAGCTGCCACTCTCCCCTCCTGGAGTCC
The DNA here is from genome assembly GCA_013396755.1 of Sclerurus mexicanus. Classification (NCBI taxonomy): domain Eukaryota; kingdom Metazoa; phylum Chordata; class Aves; order Passeriformes; family Furnariidae; genus Sclerurus; species Sclerurus mexicanus. The sequence goes on from VWZF01003842.1 coordinate 4,299,621, forward strand.
AGCACAACCCCCAGTGCATTGCTGGCACCTTCCCGTGCATTGTGTCCCATGGGGGATGCTGGTACAGCCGTCCTTGCCCTGACTGCCCTGCTAGGCAGTGACAGGGGAGCAGAGGGCAGGGCAGGACTGCTCTTCCCAGCTGTGACACACCCCCAGAAAAGAGAAACGGAGAAACACTATTCAGCCTGGCAGCAGGCAGCAGCTCACTGACTAGTGTCCTCAAACACTTGACTTCCTCCAAGCCAGCAAAATAGAATAGCTCTGCGCCTGCAGTCCATGTGTGTGTGTGTGTGCCTGCAAGCCTGGGTGCAGACAAATGAGCTTTCCAAAAGCACCCTGTCCTTATTGAGTGTGCTTTGGAGGTGTGCCACTCCGCAAATACTGAAAAAGCCCTGTGGAGCTATTTTATTTTATTTTTGAGCATTGCTAATATATGACGACATCGTTTCCACTCTTTGCAATTTTCCACAGATGATTTCTATGTTATTTCGTGTTGATTCTAAAACCATTTCATAGGGTTTCCACAGAATTCGGCCATCTCACGAAGGAAAATAAGTGGTTCTGCTGCCATGGGGAAGCCGGAGGGGACAACTCTCAAAAGATATCTGAATCCACATTTTGTGTTGAGAAAGCAAGGTCACTGACACAAGAGCAAAAAATTGTAGCTAGTAAATCAGAAATTAAAATTCAATTCTCTGCACAGAAAGAGCCACTCTCAAGTCAATGAAGTTCTGTCTGTACAACATCTGCATCAAGGCACCAAGTGACAACACACTGTATCATGAGTGTAAAGATACTGACACAGCTGTAATGCTGTCATGGGTGACAATTAAAATTTTAACAACTGGACGCTTTCAGTTAGGGTCTACTGAGTGATAATGGCCCTCAGTTGTCTGCACAAAGCTGGCTCCCATAAAACTTTGTCATACTCAAAGTTTTACATTTTGAGCTGTTTTGGATGTGGCAAATAATTTCAGAGCCACGGAGACACTCCTGTGCATTTCCGTGAAAAGAAGTCACTTTTTGTATGTTTACGTAGATCAGGATGAAAAACATTTGGCTATTTTCTACACCACACTTATTGATTGTACAGCTTAGAAATCTGACATTTGTGAGGTGTTTGTGGAATGAAAAAAATAAAGAATACCCAGCCCTATTTTTTGGTTTGTAATTTTAATTTTTGGTTTTGAAAGTAAAAGCAGAGTTTCTTTTTTTCTTTTTTCTTTTTTTTTTTGTCATATTTCAATGTGGCATGTTGACCTTAAAAGATCTTTCAGGATGTATGAAAATCTGCTTTAACTTGTAAATAACAGGGGAAGACAGAAGCATACAAAAAATAAAGGAAGGATAATAATGGTTACAAGTGATTTGGGCCTGTTTTTTGTTATAAAAACTGCCCACAGCTTTGTATTACAAGTCCATGGTTTTGGCATCTTATAGCCGTGCTAAACATTAATAATTTGAAGTTAAATTTGCCATACTGTTCAGGTTGATTGATTTATTTTGGGGGGAAATTTCTGATCCATCAGCTTTGGCTTTTCAAAGAGCAAGGTTTGGGAAAATATGTTGTTTTGCCCAAATTTAAATGTTCTGGCAACTTTGTCTTGGAACCATTGCATCATTCCCATGCTTTCAAAGCAGGGCTTGAAATCTGGCAGGAGTTTGGCCTTAACTTCATGGATATGCCTTGTACCATCTTTCTGAAAATCCACCTAATTTGGCCAACACATGCTTTTGAGGGAAAAACAATAATCTCACTTCATAGTTGCTCAGTGGCGACTATATATGTTAACAGATAAAGCCCTCAAAGACATCACTTTCATGGTGCATGTTCCATCTCACCATTATCTCCAAGAGACAACAGAGGCTGAACATGTACCTCCATGAAATAGCAGAGCATGCCTGAGGCCAGCATTACAGGAGAGAAGCCAGTCTTTCCCTGTAATAGCAGTTCTAGGCTGAGTTAGAGCCAGCACTGAGAAGAGGGGCCATATCCATAGTGTACAGGACTATATCCATGATACCCTTAGGTTTTTTTTAAGCTGCTGGACCTGCAAATGTGTCCAACTGCTTGTAGGTGGGTGGGTATTCATCAGGTCACCCCTCAACTGTCTTCCAGAGGGATGGGCAGAGGCTCTGTCGAGGTCTCTGTTGCAGCTGACCAGGGAATCAGGACTGAAAATCACAAAACCTTGAGTACTTTCCACTTAGTCAACTTACTGCTTTGGAGACACTCCTTGTAGGTTTTGTTTAAGGCTTCAAATGCAGAGGCGACAGCAACTGGAATGAGGATGGGAAGAGCGATGGAAAGACTGAAACAAGGGATCTGTTGACAACAGAGACAAGAGAGCAAGATTAAGTGGGGTTGGAATTAGCTGCACAAGTAGGCTGGGAACAGGAGCCAGGGAGAGGAAGGAACAGAATATTGAAGTGAGCAAGCACAGGAGAGGAACTGTGGACAGACAATGGGATCACCTGTGTCCCTGGGTCACGATTAAGGCTGGGTCACACGGAATGATGAGGCTAGTGGAGGTGGAGAACAGAACCAGGGAAAGAAGACAAATGTGCTCAAGAAAGTGCTTATAAAGGATGGACTGGGAATAAGGAGCAAAAGTGCCAAAGTGGAGATGGATAGGAGCGCCAGAACTGGACGGAAAGCTCAGAAAAGCTTAACTGGGCCTGTTGGCCAGTATGAGAAACAAGGTGTAGACAGTAAATCAGAGAGTAAGGTGTCAGAGAGAGACTGTATCTAGTGAGGTAAGGGGCTAAATAAGTTTGAAGCCTAGAAGGCAAGAGGAACAAGAAGGCAAAAACAGGGAGGAGAAAGGCTGGGGCATAAATAATTTACAGAGCAGAGACAGAAAAGGCCAAAACATGAAGAGAAATTGGCAGACCAACCATGACCAGCAAAGGGCAGTTCTTAGTGATTTTTCCACAGCATCTGGAAAGAACTGTACTGTTATAGGGGATCACGATGGATTTCCAATTTGGAGAAATGAGTTCACAAGAGAGCACTGTACATGAAACTTCTTTGACACAAGAGACGTGGCAGCCAGCATGAGAGAATTCTGGTTTGTATTTGCTTATGGTGTGTGAAGATCAATTACTTGAAGTTGGTCGTTGCTTAGGGACATTTTTCATGACCTGATTGCACTCACTACACCAGAGACTGTGTCACTGGTAGTACATATACTTGACATTTGAGAAAGGCTAATACCTCAGGGTGACAAGAAACGTGAGGAAAACTAGGAGTAAAAATTTGCAAAGACACCAAGAAGGATGTGTAAGAATACTGAGGTCATTATATGGTCAAGTGGTCAAGCTTTCACAATTAAGATAAGGGGCAGATTTGCCTGGCAACATACTCTGTTTTCAAGGTAGAGAGGAGTCAGCTCTTAGGGGAAAACAAAATGCAAAGGGAAGGGCATGGGACACCAAACAAGCAGTATTACAGCTTAACAAAAATTAAGTAGGTTCAAAGAGCAGGGGAAACAGCAGACTGAGAGGGTCAAGAACCATTTATTTAATATAGTAAAAAGAAAAGGAATTGGCACCAACCTATTATTGGTTGAAGGGGAGTTGCCAACATTGTTAATGATGCAGAAACACTCAGTGCATATTTTCATTCTACTTGGAAAGAAGTTAGACAACATACCAGTATCAAATGAAGATGTGAATGTTCTTTTCAATTTACAAATAATTGAAGAGTATATTAGATGACTTCCAGAGAGGTTAATATTTTAAATATTAGCTATTTTGGATAACTAGCATGCAAGAGTTGTAAAAAATTTGCTGAGAGAATCTCTTTGCCACTATTATTTCTGACAAATATTTGTATATGAAGGAAATCTCAGAAGGCTGCAGAAGGTCATACAAGATATAAGACAAATCATTGAAAGCAAATTTTTAGCAGTGGATAGGTAAGTTTGCCTACTACAGTCTGTTGTGTAGAACTACCAAGCTTTCACCTGCAGATGGGCGTCTGTGTGTAGAGCACAGGAAGCCCAGGAGCCCCACAGGTGTCACTTTGAAGAACTGGACTCCTCTTACCTCCCTGTGTAATGCATCATCTACAAATGGGAATAATTCCACCTCATCATCTCCAAAAGGTGTTCTGAAAATGAAACTCACTAGGACAACATTGGTAAATGCACTAGAATCATGAAATCATAGAATGGCTTGAGTTGGAAGGGACCTTAAAGATCACTTAGATCCAACCTCCCTGCCATAAGTAGGGACATATTCCACTAGACCAGGTTGCTCAGAGCCCTGTCCAACCTGCTATCAAACACTTCCAGGGATGGGGCATCCACAAATTCTCTTGGGAAACCTGTTCCAGTGCCTCATCCATTATCCTCACAGTAAAGAATTTCTTCCTAATATCTAATGTAAACCTACTCCCTTTCAGTTTGAAGCTATCCCTCCTTGTCCTATCACTACATGTCCTTGTAAAAAGTCCCTCTCCAACTTTCTTGTAGGTATTGGAATGCTGCTCTGAGGTCTCCCTGGGCCTTCTCCCAGCTGAACAGCCCCAACTCTCTCAGCCTGTCTTCAAACGACAGAAGAGCCTTCAGGAAAGTGAATCACTCCATCTTCACACTGGGGTCTGAACAGTGTTCAGTGAACAAGGCATGGGGTCTTGTATTGAGTGCAGGCCCAGTATAAATAGCTGCTCATTAATTGAGCACCACCTGTTCCATGAGCTGGATGAGGCAGGGGCTCTGTGGGACAAACAGTGCAGGATTATGCTCATGTAATTAAAGACTGCTTCAACGTGTGTATGCACAGAGGGGCCAAACCGAAGCTCTGCAAGCCAGTTTAGCAGTGGCCTTTTCTAGCTTCTCAGCGCTTGATTTTGCCACCTTTAGTAATGATCTTTCACTGTGGTTTGTGTAATGTCATTACATACACTTTGGTAAAGGATCGAGGCTGATGTGGCATTGTGGAACTCAGCAGAACTGCTTTTAATTGCCTCTGAGATATCACTGATGTGAAGCAAGACAAAGGGTGGTAGCAGGAGTAGACAAAAGTAACTATGAGGCCTCTCATATTCCAGAACACATCCATTGAGAATGTATGAAGGAAAAAAAGGAAGAAGAAATGCCAAATGCAATGCCTGCATGCAAATGCAAACAAACCCCACTTTGTCTCCCTAAGACCCCAAACTTTGGGGACATTTGCCATCTGATCACGGTTCCAGCTTTGTGACTCAAGCATCAGGCTCCAGATCTGCAGTGTATCTTCCCATTTATCTCTAACTAAGACAATTTCTGAGTCCTATATGAGTCATCAGTGTGTTTTATATAGAAACCAAAGAAGGTTCTTCCAGTCTCTCAGTAAGATATGCCGTGCTGCCAGGGAAGCACTTTTGGTTGTTCTGACAAGCAATTGTGACTGCTCTGAATTGCCAGAAATGCTGTCTGAAGAGCAAAAGGATCATTCGCCATCTAAATCCAAAAGGGTTTATAATGCAATCTTTGTGTCGCCTGAATGCGTTGATCCCACCTTGCAATCACTGATATTAGGCTTTGCAAACTGGCCAGATCCCAGTGGGTATAATTTTCAGGCTGGCTAACTCGCAGGGTTCGAGTGATGCCACTCGGGGGCTCGGAGCCAGCGGAGCAGAGGGGGCGGTGTGCAACACACGGGAAGGGGTCTGAGTCAGGGCTCCCGAGAGCAAGGAGACCTGCCTCCTCTCTCCCTCCTGCTTCTGGAAACCACTCCTTGCAAGCCGGGTCTGCTCGCTGACAGCCACCTACCCTGCAGTTAGGTCCTGTCCTTTCTCAGCTGAGACAGGAGAGACAGGTGGCCCATGCCGGAAGCAGTGGCTGCGGCACAGGAGCAAGGGGGGGTTCCTGGTCCAGAGCCCAGAGCTGCCATGTGACAAACAGGAGGCCAGGTATTAACAGGTGGGTGAGAAGACAGGGGCTGGCTGCCTGCTCGGGGAAGCGGCCGTTTTAAAACCAAGGCGGCAAGGATCACAGGGAGAGCATGCACGGTGGGGAGGGCATATTTTGAAGAGGAGGAGGAAGGAGCTGTTTTGGAATTGGGTGTAAAGCCATTTGTTTGGAGGGATGCCAGGGTAACAGTAGGTGCCCAGAACAAACGCGCACAGCCATCCCAGCACTCAGAGCCTGCATGCTCGTCCTTCGCAGTACCTAAGTAGGTCAGCCCGTTTCTTCAACCTTTCCTCTTCCCTTTCTCACTTGCTCTCTTTGTGGGAGGTGGCGGTGGCGGTAGCAGAGGGGCTACACCCGTTTTCACTGATTTCCAACACTGTCTACGTGCGAACAAGAGAAGCGGGGAGAAGCTAAAGCTGCTTTCTTATTAACAGCTGGTGACAGTCCCTTTACACAGTGCGTGTCGCATTTCTTAGCCGAGGTAGAAAGGAATGAAAGAGGAAGGCAGTTATTTAAAGTTTAACATTACAGACGAATTACAAGGATATTCTGAGGCTCACAGTCCCCCTCAGCAATTCTGCAAGCCCCAAGGCTGGCCTCGCCACACCTTTGCAAGTGACTATTTTAAGCAAGTGTGCTCATCGGGTTCGGGAGGACAACTGCTCCAAGTAATTCTGGGATGCAGGTTTCGCACCACAGGATGCCAGCGGGATCCAGTGAAGGTTATGGACTGTCTAGCCTGAACTCCATCTGTGCCCTGAAGTTTCCTCTTGGCTGGGCACCGCTGAAGGACCAGAAGCAGCCAGTAGGAAGCAGTAGGCACAGGGGCTCTTGGGGAATTTAAGCCATCTGAACATGGCACTCAGTTTTTTAAGACAACATTTTTTTAAGCACTGCGAACATATTGCACCCAATTATAATTGCATTATGTACTCCGTGCAGTGCTATGAGTGCATGCCTCCTCCTAGCTATGGAGGGGCAAATCTGACACATATACAACAAGTGCCCTCTTTTCTCCTATGTAGCTTCTCCCTGGCTGTGTATCACGATAGTACTTGCATGCCTCCCAGTAGGGCACTGAACTGTGTGGCTAACATCTGCCACGTGTTGTTTGTTCTGTCCTACTCTCCCAAGGAAGGAGGTGAGTGTAGTGGAGCATCTTGTTTTTGCAGCACATTTGTTTGGCTTTTGCTTTCCCTGCATGCAGAGCTATGTGTTTGCATTAGGCGAAAAGTAAGGGCACAGAAATGTGTCCTGCAATTGGAAATGCCTTTATTTCAGTAAGAGGAATTATGGCTAATTAAGTCAAATTAAAGAGGGAAGGGAGACTTGATTTTCTTTATTCTCAGCATACTCTGTTTGACAAATGGGTCTTAACCACAGATGACAGTATTAGCTTCAGCCTTTCAGACAAGGAAATCTTGGCTGCTATTCCCTCTGCCCATTTATCTATGATAAATTTAAAGACACATGTTCCCCCTTCCTGGACAAACAGTTCAGTTTTCTTTTTTGTTTTTATTTTTATCTAACAGTAAAATTTCTTTATATATATATTTGTTTGCCTTCTTTGAATGGGTAGCCTTCTACATGATACTCTCTGTAGATCTTGCCAAACAATAACACTACCTCTGGTCACAGCTCTGTTTCATGGCAGTTTGGGTCTGCACCTGATTCAGTTGCAGGGTCAATTCTGAAGCCCAGGAGCATGACCTATATGTGCTTCTATCTCTAGAGCTCTATTTTAAATATTTTCACCTTTGAGTTATGCTGGTGTTTATTAATAATCCCTAATCAAGCATAGAACTAGTATTATTCAAACAACAGTTCTGCTATTCTGGGAGGCACTGAAACTGACATTTCAGAACTGGAGGAAAATCTGTGTTTTCCAGAAGCTGAAACACCTTCTTGAGCCCAGAGGTAATGTCCTATGCACTGGCTTGTGTATTTTGTTCAGCTCTTACAGACTGATTGTTTTTTATTGAAGTCAACTTTACAGAGATTTTCTTGCTCTCAGTATAAAAGCAAAATGTATCTGTGTTGCTGTTAACAGTAAGCTGATTTACACTTTTTCCAAGTGTATTTTGAGATGACCTTATTTTAAAGGGCCAGAGTGATAATTTCTTTGCTTTAAACTCTAGTAAAATGCTCAGTTTCTTATAATCTTTGCCACTGCCTTCCAGGCACTCTGTCTTATCCTGCACTTACTGGCTTGCTGTTACAACAGAAAGCAAACACAAGTTCACAAAAGCATTACAGGAAGCAAATAGTGCCTTTAATCCTGGAGGTGTGCCAGCCCAGCCGTATCAAAGTTGAGCCTTCCCTGACCTCTGTTACTGAGGCGGGTCAGGATCCAGCCTGCACTGACAGGGCCAGGACTCAGAGTGCTTCGAGGATGCGTGCTGGTGTGGTCTGTGCCACCTCTGAAGTCCAGCGTGGCACGTAGCATTTCTGTGCACTCAGCACCCATTAAAAATCTCCATCCCCGGGCTTTGCATGAACATAAGACCGCAGTTTCTTCTCTTGACTGATCTTTAAACCCTAAAGTGATTTTTAGAGGATGTAAAAGGCCACAATAACAGTGAACACCAGAATACCAGCTGAATACCAGCACAGGGGAGTACGAAGCCCACTCTACAGTTTACTGGGGGCCGATGGAGGAGTGGCTGCTGAGCCTGGCCCCAGGCAAGCAGCGAGATGGCCTCCTGTGCTGTCCCCATGCCTCTGGGACAGACCTTCACTGCTGGACACCCCTCTAGGCACAGCTGGGCACAGCCCCGGCCGAAACGCACTGCACAGGCTCTCCCTGGCTGCCCAGCCTGACCCTGTGCATCACTGTGCCCTGCTGTGAGGGCAGGAATCAGCACCGTGCTCGGAAGGGCTGAAGGCGTCTGGTCCTCTCTGCCTCCCCCACAAACAGTTGTTTGTCTTAAGTTTAGATTTTTTCCCCTTGGACTGCCACAGATTTTCCACCTCAGGGCCAACCAACAGCCAGCGAGAGAGGGTCATTAGTGGCCATGAGGGCAGCCGTGTCTCCCAGTGCCAGGCCTTTCTGGTGAGGGAGGTGGGCGGCAGCTTCGTGTAAAATGCCAAACAAGTGTCCTTGTTTTCCTTGGTTGCCAGGGTAGGAGTTGACATTGTCCCCAGCGGAGCACAAGGACTCCCCGTGACATGGCGGGGACAATGGGAAGGTATGTTTTCTTGACCTGCTGCAGGAAATCCTGTGCGTCTTGCCGGGGAACGCAGCATTTTCCTGCCCTGTCCATGGCTGGGCTGTGGCGCCGGGGGCCCACAGCAGCCTGCTTGGACCTGCCGTGCTTTGGACCTCTCCTAAATTCTAACAGAACCAGCTCTACTCGGTGCTCAGGCAGACCTGTGCTGGGTGCCGGGTGCTGGATGCTGCATCCAGCCCCCTCCCTCCAGGGCTAGCAGGATCCACTACATGCTGAAAACAGCACTGAGCTTTGCAGCTCTTACCTGAGACTACTCCTAGGGGCCATGCTGTCTCTCCGGGCTGGAGCAGAGCCGAAGATTTTCAGTCGGCATTACTGCTGCTGTTGATTAACTGATTTGGGTTGTTGTTTTGTTTTTTTTTAAAGAAACAATTCAGAAAGTGACGCATTACTTCTGCCTGTGGACAGAGGGAACAGCTGAAACGTGGGAGTCCAGACTTACAGCTGTGTGACTACAGCTTTTTTAAAAAAGAAAAAAAAAAACACATGTATTTTAGTGAATAAAAACTACTGATTCCCTCTGCTGGTGTTTTGGACCTATTTACTCCCCAAGGCTGTAATGGTGGTAGTTGTGGTCACCAGTCTGTCTGTGAAAGGAAAAGTGAGACAAGCAGGAGAAGCCATGACTTTTTCACAACTGGGGGGTGTTTAAACCACAGCAGCCACCCTGCTTGGCCTCTTTCTCCTACTCCACCCATACATCTGTATGTTCTCCTCTTGGTCATCACTTGGGGTCCTGTCATGCAAAGCAGCCTACCTGCCACAGGTGATTGCATCAGTTGGGGTAATGGCGTCACTGCAAGGAAATAAATATTCACACATTTAAATTAGCCTCAGAAGGGCTTCTGCAGCCATTTGGAAAAGACACACACATTCTAAGACCTATCAAATGGTTAGGGAATGTGTGTGAAACAGGAAAAAAATAGAACAAACCCAAATGTCTCCTATGGTGGCCACACACAGAAACAATGCCATTAAGACTGAGCGATATCCATCCCAGAAAATGATTAGCCAAAACTCAAAGATAATTCATTTACTGACAAGTCTGGGGTGGCATTTTTACAAGTTTCTCTTGTTTTTTGCCCTAATTCCTTGCCAGGCAGCTACAAACAGGGGGAAGACCATGAACTTGGTGCCCCCTGTGTGAAAAATTCATGCTGTGAGGACAAGCCTGGGTTTGTCAGAGAGTTCATTTGCAACAGCTAATGGGACTGGCTGGAAGTCTCCCTCTACCTTTTATGTTTTTCTTTTCCCTTTGGGAAGAGATGCAGGAAGAGCAACATCTGGAATCATTTGTACTGGAATTGTGTGATTCATTGCACTTCCAAAATAACCTCCCTTACCCAAATGCCTGTATGGGTACATGTGGTTAGAGCATGAGGCACACCTCCTTGCTTACATTCTGTCTTCCAGCAGCAGTGCAACACAGCAGCTACGACAAGCACAATCTTACAATTAATCTGTGGATCAGGGACACATGCAGACACAGCCTGCTAGAGAAGGAGAGTGCATGTTAGCAGGACCTCATGTAAACACCTCCACAAAAATTATGTGATAAGCAATATGCCAGAGGACCTCAACATGGGAAACTTTCGCCCTGCCTCAGGTGGAGGCTGGCTTCTGGTCCCATGGTCAGAACAGAAGGAAATGTATGCTGCCTTCCTGGACATGAGGCTTTAAACCTAGCAGCTAGAGAGTGAGAGAACACAGGAGTCAGGACTTTCCTCAAGTATTTCTACTGATGTGGTGTACACCAGTACATCCTTTGACATAACATCTAACAATCTACTTCTTCAGCTGTCCTTCGTACTGGCTCTGCACCCATACCTGTACCCAGGAGATGAACCACCTCTGGGAAGGAATGTTTGCACAGGGAACATGCACATACATTGGGGTAGAGTTAGGAATGCTGAGAGATCTTGTTATCTGGTTTTTTGTCCCCCATCTGGTGGTTCTTCCCCTCTCTGCACCTCCTCACTTGCTCTCGTTCCTCATCTGTGATTTGTCTCCCTCCTCATTGTGTGCCTTTGTTCAGTACCTCCCTGCACTTACCCTCTCTTTCTCTTTTCAGCTTTTCTGCCTCCTTCTGTAGTCCTGTAGCCTCTTCCTAGTGCTTGGAAAATTAATATAAAAGCTGCAATCTCTACAGGAAAACAAATCAAACAGTTACAATAAGTAACTCTTCTTCTTGGGAGCAGTCTGACCAGTGAGTCATTCCCAGGGTTTTTGAGATTACAACAGGCATCTCCTGTCTTTGCTGTTTCTGCCGTTGTGTTCCTCACAGCAATGCTTACCAGCCAGTGGAGAATGGGGCCCCCTTATGCTTGGTGCTGCATAAATCATTTTCTTTAGCCTGGGGGAAAAAGGGAAAAAAAAAACCTAAAGAAGATAAATGCGTGATTCAAGGATTTACTGCTCAGATTTCTTTGACTGTCTTTTATTCCTCAACCTTTCCTGTGTTTCTCTCCCAGGCTGCTTCTCCTGCTGGCCTAGCCCTTCACCCCATCCCATCACTCTCTCTTAATGTCTGGCTGCCCCCATCTAATTTACCTTCCATTTCACTTTGTCCCCTCCTTTGTCCATGCACATACTCCTCTTGCTGTCACTTACTCCCTCTCCCGTGTGGCCAGATCCCTTGATTCCTTTCTTCATTTTGCGATACTGGGTAGCTTTTCATCACCTTGCTGGTGGAATCAAGAGATGCAAAATATTCAGTGTGAGGTAGACACTGAATGGTTAAAACTTGGCAAAGTTATAGAAAACTGAAAACAGGCTCTCATAGCAGAAAGTGTCAGGTACCACCAGCTCCAGCTAAATTAAATTCTGTCCCTGTAGTGTGTATGCACAGAGACATTTATATTCATATTTTTAACAGCCTTCTAAACTCTGCAGTTCACTGACAAACCCTTCATGAAGCTATCATTCCTTTTTTAACACCTGAACTTTAAAATGTCACATATAGCATTTAAAAGGACAGGCAAATAACCAAGGAAACATCTTAGCATGCATTTTGCTTTCCCTCCTTATGGCTGATCTAAAGTCCACGGAAATCAATGGCAGTCTTTCCGTCTAGTTCAGCAGAGTTCACAGCCAGTAGGTCGTTTCCTCCTAAAATTTCAGACAAAAAAGACCCCACACAAATGTGAGTTTTTTGAGTTTCCTTTTACTCATGTATCTGGCAAGACTGATGTGCTGTCAAATGATCTTTTCAGTGCTAAATATACACCATTAACTACTAATAAAAAAAAAAAACAGGCTTTAAACATTCAGCTCTTTCTGGCATCTGTACAGAGCATTCCACTTGATCTCACAAGATGTATGGTTTGCACTAGGATTGCAGTCACAGTTTTCTTGTTAAAGCTGTCAACCGTTCCAGTGTCTATCTTTACAATGCAATTCAAACCTTGGTTAGGAAAATAGGCAGTTTTGCTTGAACTATGATATTACGATCCTTTACCAGTCCTTTTCTGTATCCATTTACAGGCTATGGCTCCTGTTAAACTAGGTTGCAATGTGAAAATGAGGGAGGGAAGAGGCTGATCCCTTCTGTTTGAGACACTTCCTCTCAGTGGCAGAGACATTGTGGACATTAAATGCTTCCTTGAACATGCTATTTTTTGGAAAAGAAGCATTTTGTTAGAACCTCTTACAAGCAAAACTTCAATGTCTCATCTTGTTAGAGTTATAAAGGTAACTCCAGGACAGAACATTGCCTTTTGACTTTCTTTAAAATTCTCCTGAACATTAGATGATTTGCCCTAGCATTGCACTGGTATCCAGCTGGACTCAGCAGATATTTGTTAATGGTAGGGGAGAGGGGAATCAAGTTGATCACTGTTTTCTTGTGAAAACTAATCATCTTCTAGAGGTGAATGCCTAGAGCATTTTTGGCAAGCCAGTGTAAACCTTCAGTCAATATTGCATAAAATTACTTAAATGTAATAACGCAAAGTAAAGAGAGAACACAGGTATGGGATAAACATATGTCTTCTAATGCTTAGGCGCAATGGGGAGCCCCCTTATCTGCTTCCATAATGCGCCTTATTGTGCTTAAGTAATGGGTATTAGAAGCCAAGCAGTATGTTACATCTCCTCCTACATGGTACATTCCCATACTGCCTAGATACATACAAATCCTGCATGTCACATGTCATTACATTTTCTGAGACTATATCTCCATCCATGCTAAAAATACACAGAGAGAAAGAGAGAGAACTTCAGTGTAAGCAACAGATACTTCTGCACAGACCCTTGGCAATACCAAAGACTGAGAGATTTATATGTGTGTTTATTATTCATCATTGTTTGAAGAAGCGCATTTGTGAATATAACCAGCCTTGGGGGTTTTCATAGCAAGTGCCTGCTAGGTGCTTACACCCATCCCTTTCCAAGCTGGATAAACTCAAGTGAAGCCCTCTCCACCTGCCTTTTCATCTACATGGTGGCCTGATTTTTTTCTGAAGTGCTTAGTTACAGAGCCATTCCTGTAAAAATAACTCCAGAGCCATCCATAAATACTCTCACTCAGAAATTCCAAGCAGTGAACAAATCTGTGAAACTCGTGACCTGCTGGTGTCCTGCTCCTCTGCTATCAAAATACAGGGACTGCAGAGCCCTGAGCCTGCTGTGGGGATGAGCCATCTTCCAGCAACCTCAGCACTGCCACCTCTGCTCTCTCCCAGAGAGGGTCTCCACTGCCCAGCCACCCACCAACAGTTTGGGGTGGCCTCCAAGAGTCCACATTGTGATAGGGATGAGAGGCAGACCTTTTGGACCAGACCCCACTCCTCTCTCCCCAAAACCCAGGAAAATCATTAGTGGCCTAAAATCTGAGTCTAGTGGCTTCATCGCTGGCAGTCTGGAGCTGGATTTGGTCTTATGTACAAGAGACAGGGGAGGAGCAGGGGTCCCCTGGTAACCTGTGTCAGGCAGAAACATGGCACATGCTCGAAGTACCCCCAGTGTCCCAGGCTTTTGCACTTCTGCGTGAACAGCCGAACGGGCAGACCCCTCCTGCTCGGCTGCAGCAGATGGAATGGTGAAGCAGGCTGCGTGTCTGCAGGGCTGGGCAGCAGAGCTCCAACTAATGAAGCTGATTTGATGAGCTGATTATTCTTGTGTATTAGTGCGTCGCTGACATGGTGTTCCATGCTGTACCAGACACAGAAGGAAGGGTACAACATGGGCCCCCTACAGAGCTTTCCACATAGGTGAATGGACCAGACGATCCAGAAAGACAGGGTTCTGGATGATGAAGAAGAGACGAAGCCCCTCTTTGTAACAGAGCACTGCAGCTTTCTGAGCTGGAATGTAGCAGCATTCCTAATTTAGATACTCCGTTTGAATTTTAAGTGGAAGTGAACAAAACATTTGAAAAGCTGTCCCTGTTCTCTCAGCAGGGAGATTTCGAGAATTTTCTGGGTTTGGGGAAGAAATACTGGCATAAAATCAGCCAGAGTTTTCCCAGGTAGAAATGTGGTTCCTGGAAGCAAGCTCATGTTTTCTAGATGTGATGAATGTAAACAAAGAGGGGTTGGTTATCAGGAGGTGATTCATGATGGGAGGGATAATGATGAATAGGTGTTATGACAACAACTGTTCTGCAGCTGTAGCTCTCTCCTCTGCCACAAAGTGCCAAAAACTCACCAGCTTTCTCCTGGGACCTTCTAATGACAGTAAACAGGGCTTGACAGTGTCCAACACAGAAGGTACATAACTGTTGACCTCCTCATAGTAGGAGAAAATTGGCTAAAAACATCAGTTTGCGGAATTGCAGGTACCTGTTAGGGTTTTTTGTTTTTGTAGACAGCAAAACATCCCCCAGAAAACATTATTCCTCGTTTGTATAAGCTATTAATTATGCTAATAATGTTTCTACCTGTGCAGTTTTTCCAATTTTAAACTAATATTCCTCCCTCAAAATACAGAAAATTACTCTCTGGGGACACGAGGATGGCTTTTTATATATTTTTGTTCATTTCTACTCCAAATTGAACATGAACAAGCCCAAGCAGATTTTTTTTTCAGGCAGAGTGGCAGTTCTGCTCTTGCTGAATCATCTGTGACAATGATTAGGCAAGAACACAAAAATAAACATTCCTTGGCAGCCAGGCTCCTGTCTCCCCTACAAAGTATCAAACCCACCATTTAGAGATCAGACACAGAGTTTGAACAATACTGCACTAGGTGACTTGGTCTGTGTTTGGCACAGTGAACAAGCTGTACTGAACACAGGGAAGCTCAGCACAGTCCAGAGGAGGCACCAGCTATACACCAATGATCAGGTGTTTGAACAGAACAACTGTGTAGTCTCCACCACGGTATCTGTATGCACACAGAATAAACAGGAGAGATTTGCTAGAGGGTCCACCGTGAGGCGGAATGCATACAGAGGTCTGCTGGAAAGCAAAGCTGACACAATGATAAGTGTTGCTCATAATATTTATGTATTCGTATATATTTGAATATCTTTTCCAGATTCCCTTGCTTCAAGTGCCTTATTCATGTGAGTCCCACGCTTCACCCAATTCGGGAGGTTTCTGCTTGTCAGCTCCTCATCTCTGTCATTCCTCATTACAACAGTCACCTATGAGAATAGGTAGAGAAACAAAAGGCCAGATGCACAGCTGCACAGATGAGTGGAGCACACTGTAACAAAAGAGAGCAACTCTCTTTGGACATAACTAACATGTGTGAACTTGTTTGACTGTTTGTAATCCCGATTCTTGTTGCCTGTTTTCACAGCTATGCTGAATTTAAACATAGAGCGTTTTCCAACCACATGTCCTCTTCTTCATAAGGCCTACTTAATCTATATGTTGAGGCATTAGAAAGAATGGGCATTCAGGGAGGAGGAAGGATGAAGGGGAAGGAGGAGTAAGGATTAGGGGAAGGAACTTCAAGCCAAAATTACTGAGTTTCTTTCTCAGTTTTACCAGAAATTTTTCTGCACACTGTTGGACATGTCACTTCACCAACATGAGCCTCAACTGGGAAATCTGTCAAATTATGACACCTGACAGCCCTCTCGCTGAGTGTCTTGATGCACATTTGTGGGTTTCTGCGATCCCACTTAGGCTAGCACCATAGAGAAGCTTGGAAATAACCAGACAGAAAAGGAAGCGGAGGCTCTGAGATCTGAAAACATCAGTCTAAGGATTCACACCGGGCAAAGAATGTCAATGCTATTGCCAAATGTATTCTGCTGAACTTTCTGAGGTGACTCTTCTTGTTTCTGCACAACAGCAAATATTCCATGAAGTATGAAGGATGACTGCTATTTACCTGCACCACATTTCCATGGCAAACTAAAGTACTCACTGACTAAAATTTCAGAGACATCATGGGATGGTGCAAGGAGTGGTGATTGCAGCGACCAAGATGAAGGGAAAATTCCATTTTCCTGCACTATTCTCAATCAGTTCAACAGCATTTGTAGACAGAGTGGTTTTATAGCTAGAAAGTTGTGTTGCACAAAAAGACTGAGTTTCCTACCCAGTGTCTAAAAATCAGAACCTCGTTCATGGCAGAGAATCACTGGACTCCCTGTCTTGGGCCTTGGAAAACTAAGAATGAGGTGCCCAAGCAGGAGACATTTGCCGCCCAGAGACCCCTCATCTCCATAGTGGGATGAGATTGGGTTGGGCATGCAGTTGGTCTTCATAACTTCATGGTGCAGGCCTTTCTGGCTCTCCTACTTCCAGAAAGAAAAGTCGGGATTACACAGAGCTCTGCTGCCAGCCCTGAGCTATTGGCCAGCACATGAGCTGTATAGGGGAGTCATAAAGGCAGAGCATGCCTCTTCTGCAGAGCCCCCTGCCTATGACATGATCCAGGAGCTCCTGCTCCACTCAGCTTCCACTATGTCTTTTGTGATTTTCCATCTCATGAGGATTTTGATAAGAAACTTCCTGAATCAGGGAAGTTAGCTGCCTGGTCCATATCTGTGCATTTTTGACACTGCAGGATAGACATTTTTCGAGGTTGGACAGGAAGTGATGGATAGTTCCAGGAGACACTCTTATCCAGAGCTTATTGAATTGTCTTATTAAATTGCTGCCCTCCAGTCTATCTGTCCATTGCCTTCATAGGTGACCTAAGGTATGTCTCAGGGAGGTGTCTCAGGCCTCTTCCCAAAGCTTTGGTAAGTAAAAGCAGACCTAAATGTGCAATGCTCTCCACTGTGGTTAATAAGCTGGGTGTACTCTACCTGTCTCCTTGTGGCTTCAGCTATGTATCTCTGTTTGCTGTGGATCACTCTTCACCTCCTTCTCCCTCTCTAGCTCCTGTTTTTCATCCCTTCTTTCAAGGATGAATACATAGCTCCCCACTTCTTTTAAAGGGGTTATACAACACCTAGAGCAACACTCACACATGCAATACTCTCTGGTCCATGCTAGAGACCCCTCAGTGCTCCTGCAGTGCCTTAAATCTGACCATTCAGAAGCACCTAAAGCTTGCTCTGGGTCAGCTTCCCCTAACATCATGTGCATGCAAATTTAACATATTTTTTTGTGCACAGGCCATAGAGAATAACATGAGTGCTTATTCTCTGAGCCGTGCTATAGCTTTCTTCTTGGTAAAACACAGACAGTTAAAAAAAAAAAACACAATCATGCTCACTTTAATTGACTACTGAAGGAATGCCTAATGGATAAATTAGGCATATCTTGGCTATGAAGATGGCACCTTTCAGCAACATCCCATGATGAAAGCTTTGGGAGTGATGACCTGATATGGTGGCACGTTAATGTGAACAGCTTCTCTCAGTTACACATTTTATGACAGGATCTGAAGAGTGACAGATTAAGAATATATTAGTTATCAACCGCTTTTCAGATGAGTTTCTTAATACAGTAAGACTTAAAGGCAAACTGGTAAGGTGCTGTGTAATCTGCAGATATTTATGAAACAGTGAACAAACCTAAAAGGCTGCATTTTTTGAATGTGATTTGGTAATTTTCTATCAGAGTTTCAAATAAGAAAAAATTTGCATTTGGATCATTGTTTTGAAAACTTGTTGCTTACCCATATCTTGAGCCAAAGCCTTTCTGGCGTGGAAGTTGTGTGGGAGAAAATTCTCCCACACCCTGTTTGCAGCCCTGTGCCCTGCGCTTGGAAGTGAAGTGTTGGTGAGAATTTCCAAGAAAACAAGTGACAGCATTTGGGGATGAAGAGGCAGAAGCCTAAGCCAGGACACCTGGGAGGTGCTCTGATCCAGCACATGCACCTCCCTGTCAGGGTGAACCAACATATCAGGAACATACTCATGCCTCGTGTTGACATCATCTTCTTCATTCTTCAAAACCTCAGATTTTGTCTTAAGTGCACAGCCAAGACCAAGAAAGTTTGCTCTGATACCCTAATTCTGAATGTTGGGTTTTTTTGTAGGAAAGGAGGGTAAACACAATGGAATATGAAGGAGACTACTACCCCACTACAGCCTAAGCGGCATAGAAGTTTGTGTAAGAGAAGATTAACACTGTCTAGGAAGGGGCCAGCATAAATCCAGCATGAATCCTCAGAAAATTAAGCATATGCAAGGAGTAGCAGACAGTGACTATGGGAAAACCTGTTGGAACAAAGTAGCAGTCTTCCACTCTCTCCTACCTACAGATGCAGCCAAACACACAAGAATGGGGTTGGGGGCTGTTCATAAATAGTCTGGCTGCTGTTTGTCAGAGGCAACTGTTGAAATGTCTGTGCACAATTGCTACTTTAGCATGTGCTAAAAATGACAATGGCGTCCAGTCGCAATGGCCCCGCTGAGAACTGGCGTTCCAAGTCACAGTCATAAAACTACTGGTGGGTGGTCTTCATCTCCGCTTGTCCTCATTATCATTTCATTGTGTTTCTGTGGCCCACTGCACCATGGCACTCCCTGCATTTTAAAGCATTTCATTGATGGAGCAGTTTGACATTCATATTTATATGTCCTCGTTGTATTGCAGTGGTTTCTTCTATTCTTGGGATCCAAGCCTTTTGTGAAATGGTGCGAGGAAGATGTGTATTCAAATCTTGGACCAATGAATTGGGTATTGTCAGGAAATAACAGAAAGTGTTGAGGATTTAAACATCCTGGACCTTATCCTGCTGCTGTGGATCCTAACAGAAAGGTTTTTCTTGCCAGGGACTGAAAGCAGGGCTGTGGAAGAGGTCAGATGGGCGGCACGTACCTGCTTTGGTGTTCAAGAGCAAACTCACTGGGTTGCAATGTTAACAGGAGGCGGGCTGCTCTCCCTTCTCCTTTGACAGGAATGGAGAACAAGGCTCCCAATTGACTCCAAAATCAGAAAGTCCAAACCCTAATAATATCTTTTTTATTTCCTAATTCTTCTTTAATATGCAAGTCAAAAGCTAAGCAAAGCCTATATGCAGCTCAGTGACTGGGCAAAGCTTGAGTTGTAAAAGCAAAATGTTTGCCAAACCTGTGGAAAACAAAAACAAGAGACAGCCTACACAGTAGAAAAGGGAAAAAGAAAACAACAAAAACCCAAACAAACTATTGAAACCTGAAGATTTACTTCAATTATTTTACTTGTGCTCTTGGCTTGTGACTCCTCCACTTCAGGAACCTGGGCCAGAGCAGAGGATTTGTCCCCTGCCTCCATTCCTTGGGCAGGATGGCCAGGAGCACAGCTGAGACGATGCATGCTGGGCTGCCTTGCCCGAACTGGGAAGCAGAGTGAAATGGGGAGGCATAGGAGGCAGGTAGGGCTTCTGCCATTTTGCAGGGCCAACATGCATGTAGCTGGCTTGCTGTGCAGCAAATACCCCAGTTCTGCATACATCGGGCTGCACTACACGGCTCTTCCCACTTTCCAAGTTCTGCTTGTTCCAGGTACATAAAGGAGCAGATGCTGCTCATGTGTGCATGCATTGTTGCCCAGTGAGGAGTTGAGAATGTGTCTTGGCAAATGGCAAGAGCCTTAAGTTTGTAGGTGAAATGCCACGGAAGGGAAATGAAAAAGGTAGGCCCAACTATAAATGTAAGGAGGGGTTGAAACACTCTGTGGATGACTCTCCAAAGCAGGGCAAAGCATGGCTTGGAAATCAAAGTACAGAATGAATAAAATATCTGACATAGGCTTTCTCCAAATCTTCCCCAGGAAAAAAAAAAAAATTACCTGTGGACAAGAAATCAAGGAGATGCTTTTAGCCTGAAGACCAATCTGTTCCACAAGTTCCTCTTCCTGGAGTATAGTTTTGATATCTTACCACCTTCTCAAAGCATTAGCAAGAATGCCAAAATTGGTAGAAGAACCAATAGCCCTACAGGATCCTAATTTCCTTCTTTACCTGGAGAGTAGGACCATGGAAGAGAGATGTGCAGGCATCTCACGTTGCTCTTCCAACATGCCTCAGTCCTGGTCTGCAAGCTTTTAAAGCAGGATTCATCCCCTGTGCTTATTCAGTCCTTGGCCTCAGCTGTTGGTGCCAAAAATGAGAGCACCGAGAGCCAAGTGGGATGACAGCTTTTGTACTGTGCTCTTTGGCCCACTAGAAACTGGACAGTGAGACAGCAATAAAGATGCCTTGCTCAACCATTGTGCCCAGATCCACAACAAGTCACCAGCAGCAATAACTGAATCCTGTACTTTTATGCTTGCATAACAGTGACCTGAGATGGGAGAGGTGCCTCTGGACATGCAACATGGTCCAGTACACATCTCTCTGGAGCATCTCTGACGTGCTCTACATTCAGGGCAGGAGATCCCTGCCTAACCCTTCTCTGTAAGACAGCAGTCATGCCCAACAGAGCTAGCAATAGTAATATTATTGTTTAAATATTATTTGCCGTGACTGGAACACTGCTGTTGGTGAATGATTGATGGACCAGCTGGAACTGCATTCAGCACATTCGTTAAGTTTTTAGTATATTTTTACTTGTGGCTGTCAATGGTCCCAACTCATGATTTTCACCTTGTGCCTTATTTATGAGCTGTTTGAGTTGACAGTTTGTTATTTGCCATTCACCCCTCATACTGTTGAGTTGATCACCTAAACCACACAGTACCCCTTCTGTTTCTCTCTGGGTAGGTGAAACTTGTCAAAGAGAACAGTAAACAAGGAAATACCACAATCTCATAAACATTCATGTTTTTTATATGAAGAAGGACATTACAAAGAGCAACCAACCACTCCAACAATAGTCAACCCTCACTTCCCTAAGGAAATATCCAGAAGACACAGCATGGAATGAGAATTCAAATGGCATTTAAATAAATATTCACCAGTCTTGTTTTTCAGAATTTAACCTGCTCTGTTATTTGGACCCTCAGTCTTTGGTCATGTTGGAGTCTTTTTTGGAGATAATATTACCTTTTTTTTTAATGCCAGTGTGTGATTTCCTTATGAATTCTCTTACTACTCATGCAGGAGAGGGGAGAGGTTCACATTAAGGAGACTAACCGATTACTTGGTTATTATTTTGATCTGTAATGTGTGCTTTTACCAGCCTAAAAAAGAAATTACCTTTAGACAAGGTTCTGACCTACATGTAAAAATGAGACCTGACATTTGAAACTTATCAAGCGCTTTAATTTAAAAGGCAAGTAATTTCAACAAATGCAGGTAGCTTTCTCCCATACTTGGAACTGCACGGATGCTTCAGCCTTCCACCAGACCAGGAGCATCACTCATTTTAAAGGTGAATTGCTTCCCCTCCTCAAATAACCTGCAAAAGAGAATCTGTAACAATTTTGTTGTGATTTAACTTTTTTACAGTCTGCTTTGATCCTTTTAAGAAAGACTGCAAGAACATAAGATTGTAGGAAAGATTGTGACAAAGGATTGTGAAAAGATGAATCTTGGAAGAGATTTCACAAGAAAGATAGCTAAAAATCATGTGCAGAGAGTGTCTACAGACTGCAGGGTAATATGGAAAGGAAATAATCCTTTTTCCTAAGTACAGAAAAGACAGGTTTAAAAACAGAAGCAAGGGACACCAGAAACACTGCTGCTTTGAATGCTGCGTTATGTTTAGCTGGATTTCATGTAACACTATTTGTCACTGACATGAGTCCTTCAGCATATATTCATAGGCATAAAATTTTGTGCACTGATACTTTACATTGTGTATAGCAAAGAGAAAAATAGAAATACCCTTTTGAAAAAGTGTTGCTGGTTTTTTCTACTTTCATTTTCTTCTGTCATTATCGGCACTGGAACTTCTGCCTGTGGATCCCCTTGTAATTAGGAGAGGTTTTGCTGTGCATTGTCCCCAGTGCCTGGCTGGCTGCTCAGAGCTCACTTAGAAGCACTCAGCAGGGAAACAGGGTCATGTTGGGAATCAGCACAGACAGCTGTGACCCAGCATTGCCCAGAATCTGGCATTACCGAGAGGGCCCAGGCGTAGGTGGGGGAAATGCCCTGTTCCCTAAGCACTGTCACCTGTGTTACTGGATGTACATTCTGATAGGGTGCCAACAAACACCTCATGCTCCCCTGCTTCCCCCAACCCCATCCCACTCACTTCTCTTTGATGCCCAGCCTTTGCATATCCCCCGACTCAGCAAAAATGTTGCTTCCCAAAAGAATCAAGCTGCCTTAAAGGCACCCATCCCAAGATGATTGAAAACAGCTGTCCCTGGTCCGGCTATGCATGTGGAGGCACAGGCATTGAAGTCTAGTGTCCAGGAAGGTTCCTTCCAAAATGTTAGGAGTCACATCGTGTTTTGAAGGCTTAATTTGGTAATTGGGCAGACCCCCCATGCCATCTGTGCTGAGTGGTATCCACACTCGCTGGCTGGGCAGAGGCACTTGGCTCCCCCCTGACAACAGCCTGACACCTCCGATTAGGGAGCACAGCCTTCCCACACCCTGCTAATCCCCCCATACTCTCCAGGAAAGGCAGCTCCTGTCAGGGGGTTGTTTGGGTTCCCAGCTCTGGGCCAAGGAGTGGCCAGACTGAGTCTCAGCAGCAACATCTCTAGCATGGCAGGAGCTGATAGCAAGTGCAGAAGCAGGATATGGGCACAGCCTTTGGGTGGCCTTTGGTGCAGGTCGGAAAGGCAGGAAGGCTGTTCACAGCCACAGCTCCCTCGGTGTCCACCAAGTCTCTGATTTCAAAGTTTGTCTTCCAGGCCTAGGCACTGTTCCTGTAGATGGCTCTGAAGCTGTATTGAACCTCAGAATCCAGAAACATCAGGAAGCTTTTTTTTTTTGCTGTACAGAGGTTTGTGGATATATGCTTGATGTTAGACTGTCGTGTCTTCAAAATGATCCCTCTGGAAGTAAGGAAAAGTGAGTGTGGGAATGCCTAGGTAGTCTGAAAAAACCTTCAGTGTTGTTTTGATACAAGTGGCCACATTGCATTTCATTCTGGGAGGAATATTCATGGCTAAGCTCTAAGCCTCTGATTTATAATGGAAATACTGATAGATCCAGATCCATTTGCAAATGCTATTATAATGTTTCATGCTAGGGAGGGGGAAGGGAAACAGCCTCCTTCCCTTTTCATTTTGAATATCAGTACACTCTGATATTGGTTTCATGAAGCATTTGGATAGGTCCTTATTCACAAATGAATAAAAATGAGTAAAGTCCTCAGAATCAAAGGTAAGCCAAAACTGGCACCCATAAGCACAAGGCAACCCAGAGAGCCCATCTGCAGCCAAACCATGCAGCAGACCCAGACACAGCTTAAAGGCTGGCAACAAGACCGCCTGCAGAATCTGCCAAGGAGCCAGATGCTGTTGCTTCCCAAGCTTGGCATGAGGGTTCCTGATTGCCATCCAACAAAGAGGAAAAAGAGGAATGATATAATGTGGTGGGATAAAACACATCCCACCTCAACCTCCTTTATTGCTCATTGAAAAAAAATTGTGGAAGATACAACTGGAAATGTATCATTGTTTTCAGAAATACATACATTAGCCACAACAATGGCCTTGCCAAATGGGAAAAGTAGGAGCTATTTAAATGTATGTGCCATTTAAAAAAAAAAATTAAATCTTCATATGCTGTTTTGGGTATGGATGTCTTTGTGTCTTTTGTTAACTGTTACAGTGATAACCACTAAAATGAATACAAGTGTGGCAAAAAGCTTCCAGTTTTTTACAGTAATATTTCGAAATCCCGTCTCGGCACAGCTGTCTAGATCAGATAGACCACAATGATGGCTACTGGATGTAAAGAAGCCAGGTTTTCAAAATGAGGTGCAGAGAAATAAAAAGGGAAACTGTAAATAAAGATATGTGATGAGAAAGACATTATGAAAGAAAAAATATATCAAGGCATTGTACTGATAAGGGCTCTGTTTTTATCATGGTTGCACAAGTCTGTTGATGTAGGTTGATTTCACTGGTATCACATCTGAGAAAAAACTGGAGTAATACTGTGAAGGATTTGGCCCAGGCAACATGAAAAGAAGTCACGAGTCATGTGGCTGTGCACCTGAGGATATATAAAGTCATAACGGCACCATCAAGTATTGCAGTGGAGAGGAGGAAGCAAAATAGATAGGAAAATATATGTAAAATAATATGCTGCAGGTAGGTAAAGAAATAGGAAGTAATAAAAAAGTGATATAAAAGAAGAAATAAAAAAATGCCCATAGTTAGTTGAACAATAACAGCTGTTATCATTACTCTTATCATCATCGTATCATATTTTGGAAAATAGCAGGTGCTTCCATGAATAATGTTTCAGGGCAGCTCAGACATATTTAAAAGTTCAAGTCATTTTTGTCAGAGACTTCCAGCTTAAAGAAATAAATCAGAACATGGTAGACTAACAAGTCCCATAATTTTCATTTCTAGCTGTTTTAGCATAGTCAAAAGATTCAGCCACCTGTTAGAAAAGGAAAGGCTTCCTATAAAATCAAGGACAAGGGATTCCCTCTCATTCAATAGCACAGTGGATAGAGCAGTCACTGAGGACAAGGAGTTTCAGCTTCAATGAAACCTGTAGGATTTCACATTTCCCACATCAGAGTGTTGTCTGAACAGGGCTGCGGTGCAGCTTCATATCTCTTCTGGGCATAGGAGAACATTGGATATTAAACATGAGCCCTCCACATTAACAAAACTACTCTGGCTGCTGCAATACTGGCTCGCTTCACTCCCATTCTATCTTTCCAGTTTTTACATCCCTTAGCTTTCATTAATATTTTTATTGTAATTATTTTTTTGCAATTGTTTCGGCTTAGGAAGACATTTCATTTTCTTTACCTGAATCATATAATTTTTAGATTTTCTGTTTTGATTATTCTCTTGTTTGGTTTAGTCTAACTAATTTTTATCCTTTATCAAATACAATTATTCATACTTTCAATAAACATTCAATAACCCCATTAGATGCTATCCTTCTTACAATGTTTTCAACAGATTAAGTTAAAAATACTTAGTGAAATATGAAGTATGGAAATAAGTTTACTGTAAAGAAAGAATATAGGATAGTGAGAAATGTACTGTAAAGTGTTACATGCTAAAGGATATAAGGTTGTTCTTGGTGCATCCATCTAAGTTTCAAATACATATTTATATTTACAGAGCACTATCTGTGATAAATCTATTGTATGTGTAAAATCCTGGCTGTTAAAAATGTCACTGACAACTATGTTTATACACCGGGAACTGAAGAAATGTGATACCATGACAAATATCTCAAATGGTTTCTCTCACCTTTGCAAGCTACTGGGAGTTGTTTCCCCTTCTGGACTTGGATATTTAAGATTAGTAGTAAGGAAGACTTTAATTTGAAAGGCTGCTATGTGATTTTATACCTGACCACTCCAGGGTATATGGCCTAAAAAGTAGGCATTATGATACATTTGTTTCTTGCTCAATGTAACTTTCTTCCCAGGAAATGGCATTGCCTACTGAAATGGTACCATATCACAGTATCATATTATAGAATGAATTACAGCATTACAGAAAACACAGGCACTAATGAGTACTGAAGACTGTAAACAGCATTGCCTGAGATTTTCTATTATAAATTCTTCCTTTGTTATATTCTAACTTGGCTGAACATTCACCATTTGAGGTAAAATTTTCCATGATGCTTGGCTGTCTCAGGCTGATAATTACAGTTCTTGTTTTGCTAAGTAAAAAGAAAAAAAAAGAAAACAACAACAACAAAATCCCAAACAAACAGAAAACCCCACCGCTCCTTCCTTAAATAGGGGCCTATTCTCCTGTGAAATGAGTTCTTACATTAAGTGACAATACTAGCCTAGGATTTCTTTGATGGAAGAAATAGGAAAAACATCAGTTCTCTGAGCTTTGACACCAATGTGGTCTATCAGCAAAACGCTGCCGAGTTTGACTGTGTTACAGCTTTGAAGAAATCAAGTCGGTCTTGTCTGGCAGAGGCAAGCACCAAAATCCTCTGGGCAGACCTGAGCAGACATCACTTTGGGGTGATGTGCCTGCCTCCTTGCTGCTGCCTGCAACACCACCGCTGCCCAGTTTGGAGAGTGGGATTCACCTCCCCAGGCTCCAGCATCACACTGAAATGATAGGAAATTTTCTTCCTGAGGGTGTTGAGGCTGCACAGTGAAGCAGTGGCCTTCACAAGAACCCCTGTGCTCCTCCAGCTGCCTCGACCACGACACGGGACTCTCGCCGAGAGCCCTGCTGCTGTGCCGAGCAGCGTCCCGGGGCTCAGCCAACAACCCTGTCCGACTCCTACAGCCGGGAAGAAGTTGCAAAGCGGGTCGTGCAGGTCCTGGAGCCGATCCCCAGCCCTCCCTGAGACAGCCTGCTGCTTCTGCACAGCGAGTGTGCCGGGTGCCGGTGCCGGCCCCTCCGTCGAGGACTATCTTGGCCATTGGGGTGGCTCCAGCCGGCGGAGCACCTGGAGAGCTGGCGGCCGCCGGCAGCAGCTGTGGCAGAGGGGGGCTGGCGAGCCAGCAGGCTGGGCAGCGAGCGGCGGGGGGCACCCCGAGGGGCCCCGTCCCCGCGAGCAGAGGGGAAAGCAGGCTCCGAGTTATTAACAGCTTCCCTGGAAGCCGCGCCGGGGCCGGGGCCAGGACAGGCAGGCAGCCAGCCCAGCATCCCGGGAGGCTTCCTCGGCTGTCTTCGCCCACCTCTTTTGCTCCATCCAGTGGTGACGAGCCATCTTGGAGCCTCCAGGCTTTGAGAACGAAGCCGAGGGGCACAGGATGCCTCAGCCGCCCTGCCTGAGTTTCCTGCAGCCCTCAAAGCGGACGCCTTCACCTGCGCCCGCTCCTCCCTGGGTTCCAGAGTGCCGGGAGCACACACAGCCCCACTGTGCGGCCGCCACCCCCAGAAACAGCGGCAGATTTAGAGCTCCAGCACCTCTCTGGCTGCAGGACACCATCGCTGCCTCATAGCCATGGCTTTCCGTCTGACCAGCTGCCTGTCCAAGTTCTCCCTGGGGTGGGGGCTACGAGAAAGGGGCGGCTGATTTCTCTGTCGCTTCAGGGATGAGGCAGAGCAACAGAAGCTGAGAGCAGGAGGGGCCCCTTCACCTCAGTGTGAGCCCAGGGGGGAGTGTTGGCTGCTGGAGTGAGCCCTTGACCCCAGGTTTCCAGCTGTGTCCAAGGTGAAGTCTGCAGGGCCCCTTGAGTACAGCCAGAGCAGCTCATCAGGTGCTCGAGGTGCTCATCACCAAGGGCAGCATTTGGCCTCATGTCATCTGTAATTTTCTTTTTTATTTTTTTCCTTCTTCTCTTTCTCTATTTTTTTTCCTTTTTGTGCCTTTGACTTTCATGTCTGTTTTGTCAACCAGAAAACCTGTATTCTCACAATAATCTACGAGTTGCCTAAAAGAAATGCACTTTGTCTCAGCAGCAGGAACCCAGCAGTGAAGAGTGAGAACCTTCATCACCCCCCTCCCCATGCTGTCCTTTCTTACCAGGGGCGTTTTGATGCCACAGGATAAAAATAAATAAAAGCAAGTACTTCCACTTCCTCAGAGCAGAGCTGATATGGCAGTAGCTCACTGGATGAGAGCAGCTCAGACCTGAAACGCTTTCTTCTCTGTTGGGATCACAGCTTGAGCGTAGGCTTGTTGTGTCGGAATGGGCCTACTGTACCCAAACATCTGAGCTTGCTCCAGCTCCTAGAGGAACATTTTATACTCATTATACATGCAGCAGAATTTCAAAATATGTCCCTGGGACCAGAATGAAGGAGGAGGACATTAAAGGTTAGGAGGTAGTAGGGGAAAAGCAAAAGGAATGAGTAATCCAGAGTTGCCTGATAACCCTTAGAAGCTTAGCCAAAATTAACCATATCAAGATGTCATGAAAAGGGGAGATGAGATACTTGACGTACTGGTAACAAAGAGAGAGTTTTATTGCTAGGTGCCTTTTCGAAGTAAAAAGCAAAGGATCGGCTTCATATCCCAGGTTTCAAAATGTTATGATCTAAGTGCAGAATTCATCACTGCCACCACTAAGAGATCATACATCCTGGAGTGTCATGAGCCATCCGTGATTTGTGTCATTGCAGAGGATGATAAATCACTACTAAAGACATAACAAGCAGCATCATCACTGCAACACAATAGATCATGATGCATCAAGATCTTTGCTAAAATATTATTTACAGTTAGCAAGGGCTTGGAATGGCAAAGCAGAAGCTGATATTAATCTTCCCTGCATTGTGCCTCTGTGCACGCTAAGGGCCCTCCCTGCCCTGGGAAAAGTGGATCTGTAATATTCACTGATGCAATAGCCACTGATTGTATACAGTGGAGCTGAGGGGGATTAAGTGCATATACATATATATATATATATATATATGTATTTTTTATGGATGAAAAGAGTGACGGCAAGAGCAAGTCAAGTCCCATTCTTCAGAGCGTTGAGAACACTGTGCTTACGCTGTTCAGAACCCATCTGTAAATGCAGACGTGTAAAGGTCTCTGTTCCTTACAGTAACGTTGGGGAGAGAAGCAACTTACTGGTTTTCAGAAAAGCTCTAAAGGTCTGGAAAACTCTTAGGAATTCTTCCAGCTCTCACCCTATTCAGCATGTGAAAAGACTTAAACAAATTAAGCTTTACACCCCAAACTAGTTTGGGGATCACTTTAAGGGAGATGCTAAATTAAAAACAACACTTCTGACACAATTAATGTTTTGAGGGTTTTGCATTAAAAATAAAATTATTCCAAAAATCCCACTCCTCCTCCCCAAAAAAAAAAAAACTACACAAAAAACCCCAAGAAAATACTCAAAGAAATCCAAATGCAGACAATTCAAACTTCTGAAAACTACTACCAGCTATTTTTATAGGAGACTCTCTGGAAAGAGACTCTCACTGTCAATCCAGACAAGTGTTTCTGAGGCACTAGGGACTGTGAGTTATTTCTCTTTCTTATGCAGGACATTGCTGATTTAGGTCACATCAACAGGACTAACAGTTCCTTTTAAAGAAACGCTGAGATGGGTAGAAAGTTGGAGTTTTTTAAAAAAAAATTACTTCCTACTGAAAGGAAATCTGCATTTCCAAGCTGTTGATGACCTTTTTGACAACGAGAAAATCCATAATGCTTTACAAGAGTCTGCCCAACTCCAACCTTACCCTGTCAGTGCAGGAATATTATCCTCCTCCTGCCATCCTAAAGACAAAAGTAAAGTGCCTTTCAGTTTTATATCAGTTACTCGTCCTGTGTTTGCTTCATGATATGAAGCTGAACCCTCCCACAGACTTTAATTGAGTTAAATCATTGCCAGAACCTTTTAGGCTCCCTCTCGTGCACCCTTCAATGTGTGCATCTCTGATGAGGCATGTGAGCAGGGATGTGGTCCCAGGACATCTGGGCAGTGAGCCACCTACCTGTGGGCTCCAAATATTTCCATGAACTATATTTCACTTGAACATTTCTTTCCTGTTTAGACAATCATCAAAGCTGGGGAGGAGAATAGGGAGGAGCCATGAGCAATTTACTGGAATATATACAGGCATTCCCCAGACTTCCCATCCTCCTCCTTAATTGGATATTACCCCTCATTAATGACTCTGTGAGAGCCTGTAGAGTACTAATTGTCTGCAGTTCCTCTCTCTTTCCCTCCTCTCTCCCCTCACAGAGATTAGTCTTTTGTTCAAGTTCATGAAGTTTAATTTCTGTTCCTGTCACAGAAATGGGCAGCACATCCAACCTTTGTTCCACCAGAGCCCTCAGAACCTGGTGTCACCTCCCTGGGATGGTGTTTTAGAACAAGGGGAAGATCCAAAACCTCCTGCCTGCTTCATTATCAGTCACTGAAGCCCAGCTATATCAATGCTCTCACTGTGGTCCAGCATAGCTGTGAGCCTGTTGCCACCTTGTGCACCCACAAAATTCTGGTTTCACATCTTGGGCAGGTTGAAACCCAGAAGAGCCAGAAGTCATCTAAGCCTTTCAAAAAAGCAGCGGAGGCTGGGTGAACATTTGCTGCATGTCACCTCCATTTATCTTTTGAGAGGCTTGTGTTCTTTCAAAGTGAAAGAGCTAATCCCAGAAGAACAAACAAACAAACAAAACTTAAGTGCCTGTTAATCAAGGACTGATGTGAAAAAAGGAATGGTTTTGAATGGGCTGACTTATTTTGCATTGCTGACTGCTTTGGTAAGCTTTTGGCCAATTTTTGGCATTTTTCTGACTGCTATCTTGTCAGGGTATTTTAGGTCCATATATTTAAAGGATGAAACCCAGTAAGGCTTCCACTGGTACTAACAAAACCCCTGTGAAGATTTTGGGTGTGATAGCCCGTTTTGACTTACAGTCTCCTTGGTCGGGGCCAGAGAGCATTCCAGCCATTGTCTCCCTCGTTGCTCTGGAGATGCTGGTCCCCGAGACTCGTCCTTAGCATACACCGCTGCGGGAGCCACTGGGATGCAGCCCCCAGCGCCTGGGGGAGCCCCACCAGGTCTGACTATTCCTGCAGCCCTGTGTCAGCATGGTAGGCGCTCAGGAAGATGGGTGGCCTCTCTCTTAGACCTTGTCTGGGATTTCTGCCATGCCTGTGAAACAGAGTGCTCCCGTCCCAGTTGCTTTTGTGATGGGAATGCTGGAAGCCTGGGCTGTGTGGGGAGGCAGGGGGTCTTTTGCTGGTGTCTTCAGTGGAGTTAAAGTGTCACTGTCTGCTTTCTGCTGTCCTGCTAGCAGGAATCACAGATACACTGCCCGTGCTTCCTTTTTCCCTCTCCTATAACTCTCCTGCTACTCCAGTCACAGGTTGACTTGCTACTGCCTGCAGCCAGCACAGAGCAATACAGACCTTGGCAATACACAAAGAACATGACCATGTCTTTTAACCACTGCTACCCAGGGAAGCCTCACTTTCCAATAACCATCAGATGACTTGAGGAAGACCCTCTATAAGAGGAAATTACTACTTGAAAAAAGAGCAAACTGTTTTTTTTAAAAAAAACCCACAGAATTGTAGCTTTCTGCTAGCAAAACCAAACAGGTGAAGGTGATGGTAAGCTATTTGTCCCAGGAGCTACAGGCTCTCCAGCCATGAAGCGGTTCAGTGTCTAGGTCATCCCAGGACACTGACAAGGTGATGGCAAATGATCTGGCTCCCGTCCAGAGGCTTCATGTTTCAGGCTGGTCTGTCTGTCAGGGAGGTCCTGCCGGTGCCTCGTGGCTATCCATCCGTTCCACCTCAGCCAAGGTCAGCCCTGCCTGGGCTGCAGGCTCAACCTGCCACTTGGTCCCTGGTTTCCAGCCCCAGCATGGCTCCTGCCCCAGCTGTCAGGTCTGTGCTTTATGCCTAGTGTTGAACAGCTCTCATGGGTCTTCCTCCTCACCTTCCAGCTCCTGGCCAGCAGGTAACACCACAACCAGAGCACTCGCAGCTGCTTGCGCTTCATCCCATGCTTCCTGGGATCTGTTTGCTCCCCAAACTCTCATTCTTAGAACAGTGACATCTGGGCTGACTATTCTACTTTTGCCTGATTCAGATGTGGAGACAGCTTATTTTTCTGAAGATGACAGACGGAAATGCAGACCTTCCTCTCACACACACCACTGCTGCCTCAATTTCAGGGGTTTGGGACACTTGGAGCAGGAGAGTTAGTGTTCCCCACTCTCATCCTGAGAAATATAGGACAACAGAGACTATGCGGTGGTTAGGAACTCTGCTATAAGGTCTGACCCATTTTTGTCCTCTAAAAGCAATCTAACATCTGCTCTCAGTATTTCTGTGTGCCACTTCAGAAATATCTTTGGAAGAGCACTGCTAATTCATGCCCTGTCTGCTTTCAAATTGTATTATTGCAGCCTCTAGTTTATATATTCCTGGGGATGGATCCTTATATAAACTCAAACTTCCACAGAATATTATCTTGGGCATAAATTCAGTAGAAAAATGGATTTGTACCTGGCACTTAAATCTCAGCTCGGTCCAGATGTCCTGCAGATCCTGCTGCAACTAAGTGGGAAAAGATGTTTGTTGATCTGTGCTGAGACAGCTTTTTGCAGCCTCTCGGGATTTTCCTTCTGGAGGCAGCAAGGAGAAAGGGCTTAGAAAGACATCTCCCCACAGCTTCCCAACCAGTGCAGGCAGCAGGTAAGCCAGACCTATGAGCATAGTGAGGTAAGGGAAGGAGAAGCAATGGAGATCCCAGAGGTTGCAGCTCCCAGGTTCCCTGTGCTTCAGTGTCAAGGCCTGGAAATGATCAACAGGAATCCCTGTGGTTATTCACCAAGGGAGCCCCTTCAGCAGTGCACAGTCAAGAGGCAGAGGGGCTTGGCTCCACGTATCAGGGGGTCTTTCATGCCCTGAAAGAAGAGAGCAAAATCCCTGTGGATCCTTTGTGCCAGCCTGAGGTCTGGGAGACCTGATGGCTCCCAGAGGTCCCGGCCACTGCTAAAGCTCTTCCCTTGTTTCTGGGTGAGAAGCTTTTGTTCTGCAGATATTAACTGCCAATAAATATTCCTCTAATTCAAGACCCATCAAAAATGCTGGCTCCACTTATTTTAGAGTCCATCTTTGACCTTTACTTCTGCGAAATACTTCTACTGATATTCCACCAGAGGCTATAAAACATCTGGCCTGACTATGCACCAAATAGCTGGAATTTTCTAGCCATTTTGGTCTGCGGCATTGACCCCAAATGACAATTTATCTGCACCATTTCTGAGTCCCCTGGAAACTGTGCAGCCTGAGATGCTGGGAGAAGCTCACTCCATCAAGCAAACCCAGCCCGTGCCTGGGTAAATGGAGAAGACCTGATTTTGAAGGAAGAACTCTGGTCCTACGTAGCATCATGCAGCAGCCTTCAAGACAAGTCAATGAGATTGAAGGATGTCTGCTCTTGCACACACCCTTCCCGCACCCAGTGTCACTGCTGGGTGACAAAGCAATAGGAAAAGTCAGGCCAGGGCGACACCAGTTGCCCCTCAGAGGCTGGGTTTCATTGCCCCTGTGGCTGTGCCCCTGCACCTCCAAACCCCTCAGGGGGCCTGAGCAGTACAGAAAGGAGCCAGGTGCAGGGGTTATTTACTTGGACAAACAAAAGCAGTGACTTTTGGCAGGCCTGGGAGCAGAGGCAAGGAGAAGACACCTGCGTGTCGGCAGGTGGGCTCAGCTGCTGAGGTGCTGCACTTGCATCTGCAAAAAGCACACCAATGCCTCGGCTCAGGGTACCCCCAAAATCTGTAATCAGCAGATGGTGCCTTGCCCCACACCCTCAGTTTCTGACTCTGTCCTTTTCCCTGTCTCTTCAAAAACCATGGGGTGGCTGGCTGGTGAGGCTGGAGCAGAGAGGATGTAATTTTCTTGGAGAGAAAACAGCACTTGACCTTGTGTCTGTTTTGTGGGCCGCAAGGAAGATCAGCTGCCCAGTGGCATTTTTGGTGATGGCAACCATAGTGGTGAGGCATCGCAGTATCTTCAAATGTATATCTAATTCTCTGTCTTTTCTGCTACAGATGAATAGACAAAAGACCTCCCGGGTGGGAAAGGGGGCCCTGCTCTACCAGAATTTGGATTTTTCACTGTCAGCCAAGAAGAGGATCCAAACTCCAACAATGAGCTCCTGCTCCAGACGAAAAACATTTATAACCTCTCCAAGCCGGGCTCTGGCAGGGCAATACAAACTGTGAGCTCCACAAGCTAATGACCTTGAAAGTATCCATTTATCTTGGCCTTTCCCCCCAGCTTGAGATGCCACAGAAAATGTGAGGCTTGCTTTCTTCTTCTTTCCTTTATTTTTTTCTTTTCCTTTTTGAGCAGGAGGAATGAATATTCAGAGAATGCTGGCAACATGGAAATTGCTCAGATTCACCTCTCTGGCTGGAGCTCAGCACTGAGACCCCAGTGAAAATCAAGAGTGAGGGCCAACTGGTCCCCCGAACCTGGTATTCCAGGAGGGCAATCTGTGGACAAAGGACATCCTGCTCTGCCTCCATTGCCTTATTGCTCCATACTGGCTGTTTTTTCATTAATCTTCACCAATAAATAATATTTACAACCAGCAAAATCCAATCCTTTGAGCCTGTTGATCTTACTTACTAAAGGCAGCTCATAGCTTGGTGTGATGTGACAACCTGAACTGCATTAAAATCCAGACAACAGGTTAGAAATGTTCCTGGAACAAATGGAGCTGGTGCACCATAAATGTTATTTCCTCAGGGAGAGCAGTGACTCCCTGGAGCGTTTTACTTTTCAAAGTCAGTGTCTGTTTTCTATGCATTGCCACTGTATGGAAGCCATTGCTTGCCGCAGCAGGGTGCTCCCTTTTTTATGAGATATACAACTTGGGTGTAAAATAATCCCACATCATTTCCTTTGGTGTTCAGTACAGACAGTTTAAAGTGAAAAGGGAAGTCACACAAAGCAGCCCACAATGGACACAGGCAGAAGCTGCTACTAAGTAACATCTTTCTACTTACAATTAAAAAAAAAATTATTTGCCAAGATGTTTTCTGATTGCTGCACATTTTAGTCCTCTTACAGATGTGGTGGGATCCAGCCACTTTATATTCAGATATCCTGCAGTGTACAGCTGGATCTGACTGCTGCTCTGCAGATGCTCCAGCACCTGAGGTCTGGGACCTGCTGCTCACCTTTGTTCTCAGTCAGTATGGTGGGCTGTCTGCTGGGACCAGCATTTGGGCTCCAGAGACAATTTGCTGACTGCTGCCTTTGAAGCAAGCACCAGCTTGTGTTTCCATTTTAGGCATACGTGTAATGTACATCTCTGCTTACTGGCCACACTGCAATGCAATCCAGCCTCAGGAATTCTTGGCTTCCCTCTGGATTTTGATGACTTTATAAGAGGTAGTGTTGCACTGAGGGGGTCCATGGTAGTCATCTCCTGTCTCGCTGCCAGCAGGATGGAGACTCATATGGAGACTTACAGAATAGAATTATTATTCCAAGAGACGCACACCCTGAGCCGCCTGCCCAGTGCCATCACTGGAGATGTGCTGGAGGACCAAACATACAAGGACTCAAGATTCAGTGTGACCCTGCACTGCAGGTAAAGGTTTCCTATGGCTCGTTGGGCCAGATCTGTGCTTTTTAGCAGGTCAGGGAGGTTGAGCCAACTCCTTGTACTTCCTCTGTCCCACCTCGTTGAGTGCCTGGCTCTCCAGGTGCTGAGCAAACGCCCTTGATCAATGAATAAGGCCTCAGTTCAGCCAAATACTGCAGCATTAAGCAAGCTATTAAAAGTTTGTCAGTATTCAGGGAAGTGCTTCAGGGGACTGGCACAACCAGATCGTATTTAGCTTGAATACAGCTATCAGAGTCAAGCCGCTTTGAAAGTAACTTTAGGTTAACTATTTCTTTTAAAACAAAAATCCCATCACAGAAAAAGAAATGCCAAAGCCTTTTCGAAGCTCCTTAACACAGTGAATAAGAAATCAGAGTTGATTTACATAACAGAGATATACATACGTATGTATACGTGCGTGTACATTTTCATGAAAAGCATTTGCATAGAATTCTAAAAATAGAAGACATTTCAGAGGTTTTTAGGCAAGTAAATCTTTACATACTTTTATATTTTATTGCTTCCCTCCAATTAATAGTTTAAATTAAAACCCAGTCCTCCTGTCTTCTACAATCTGCAAGCCAGTTAACCATGGACTTTCCTATGAACACCTCCCTCTAATTCCTCCATTGAAAGAACAACCAAGAACACCCAGTGCTACTGAAATGAAGGCCAGTAAAGGAGAGATGCCTTTGTCTCTAGTCTTGTAGTTCTCCTAAAATGAAATTCACCTCTTAATTTGGAAGGCAATTTTCCTCGGAGGAAGGTAGGAAAATTATAATAGTTCCCTGTGATATACTCACTATTTTAAGATGAAAATGTTTGGAGGTTTGAGATATCCAAGCAAAAATGGGAGGAGGCTGGAAACCAGTTCTTTTGAGCTGTGTGCTCCCACTACTTGAAACAATTCTTAACCTAAAGCTTAAGCATACCCTTACTGACTCAGGTGGAGTGGCTCTCCTATCTCACACTAAGCGTATGCTTAACTGCTCCTCTGGTTTAGGGCCCCAGTTAGCACACCAAGATCTAATTTTATTCTCAGTTACCGCTGCAGAAGACTATATTAAGCAAACCACTTTATACCAGTAACCAAAATTAGAATAAGCTGTGGCTCAGGCTAGAAAGGGAGAACACAACACAGAAAAAGGTATCTTAATGTTGGATGTTGCTGCCTCTGTTACATATGTCACAGCTCTTTGTCCTCTTAAAAAATCTCTGCTCCAACCTCATCTCACTCAGACCAGTCTAATTTCTTCTGTAAAATAGCGTCTCATCAGAAAGTGTTTGTGAGCATGTAAGACAATGCCATGCCCAAGGATCCCCCAATTTCTAAAACAAAGCCTGTTAGCTAAAATCTACACAAATCCATAGGTAAAATGCATGTCCATGAGTTAAACCTGCACCTGAGTCCCTGGGTAAGCACATGTTGGTGTCACTGTAATACCTTATTTTGTCATCCTTCCCTCCTCCATCAAGCCCTTTACATCTTGATTCCAGTGCTGCAGGCACCAGCTCATGTTACTCGAAAGTGAAACTCATTTACTTCAGCTTAGCTTAAGTATATTCTTACAGTCCCTGCTTAGTGAAGCACCTCTTGTAGATGAGCTACACTAAATTATCCAGAATTACACCAAATTATCCACTTACAGATAAACACATGCTTTGGTGTTTTCCTGAACAAAATGAACATAAACATGAACTCAAGACCAGATTGAAAGATCAGCCCTTAAATTGCGTGTGCCTCAGTACAGGCAACTGCCTTCTGCATGCCAGTTTCAGAACACCAAAACACCTCACGAACTGCTGGATCTGTGAACATCAGCTAGTGCTAAAGTATTTAGTTTGCCTGTCATTTGCACCTGTAAAAATCAGGGGTAAATCCAGGAGAGATCAGTAATGGGAAGGGAGAGGCTAGTCAGTTCAGTGCTTCCAGCTTTCCTCCTTGCTGGGAGCTGTGGTAGGACTGGAGAATCCCCTCAGCACAGCAAGGCTGCAAGGTTTGGCCCCAGAAGCTTGGAGTTGGCTTTGGCCAAGCATACAGGAGCTCATATGTGTGATGCAGTGTCAAACAGATCTCAATGACTCCCACTGTGGATGAGAGGTGACGAATGCCCAAGTCAAAGCTGACTTGTGGTTTACCCCAATCTGTAGCAGAAGCCACTCTGATTTTTAAAAATACAATTTTGTCTTCATACAAGGAAAGTAGGAAAAAGCAGCATGAACAGAGGCACACTTCAAGTTGAACAAAGCAAAGCGCTTGTTTGAAGCACTGGCAGGAGCCCAGCATTTCTCAGGGGCAGGCACTGGGGTCAGTTCTGTCTGGCTGTCCCTGCCAGGGAAGGACAAGGAGCTTTAAATTTTATTAAATGTGGTTAATTTTATTTTTTTTCTGTTAGAGGCTTACCTTTTCTTTTTTTTTCTTTTTTTCTTCTTCTTTTTTTTTTTTTGGCAATTGGTGGTAGTGGTTGCAATGTAAGCCAGAGGGTTTGTAGAATTACTGGTAGGACAGCATCGATGTGGCAAGCCAAAAGTTTGAAGAAAAATTCATGCATGCAGGCTCCTAAATATGGATCTACATGGTTATTTTCAGCCAGAGTCTTGCACATCCATAGTTCTGGGTTAGAAAACATAAGCCCCAGGTGAAATGCATTTGGACGCTCTCTGCCATCTGATGTGAATGAAGACCCCTGTCACAAAGTCATCTGTCATCTGTATGACCTACTTGCTTCTCGCCGCTAAGGAATTGTCCAGGACTCATGTAACAACTTCAAACTCAGGCACATTCCTCGAGCTGTGTGAGGAAGCTTGCACATTGCCTGACCACATTATATCTGCCTCTAGGCAGTGTTATCACTCCTTCCCTTCCATATGCTTAAGCAGAATTTTTACAAAAATAAATGAAATACATATGTACATTATGCAAAGAGTGTTCTTGAGCCGTGCTATATTTGGTTTTGCATGATACGTATCCAGCGTGTAGACCATTGGCACTCGTTTTTTAACTGTTAGAGATAAGCAGAGTCACAGTAAGCTATAAAAGAGTGTAAAATATGCAGGGCCTGATTCTCCGGCTCGCGGAGGCCCCTTTACATCACGCTGGCACTGCGCTGGAGTCTAAAAGCAAGTGCACATGTGACTGGAATCCACTTTCAGGCCCTTTTATCCTGCCAAAAGAGCTTAAAGTTGCCTGAATTCAAATGAGATTCAGATGCTTGTAGTACAAGCCGGTAGCCATCATCAAAATCTTCATTAATACTGCTGTCCCTCTGCCCCTCAGGAGTGGGGTGACCAGCAGCAGTCTCCTATGGGCATGAGGAGCTGATGAAGGATTGGGGAGCACTCTCCCTCTCACCATCACTGGGGGGATGGGGGCATTCCCAGGTCCAAGCACAGCGAGATGGATCAAGTGGATGCCACCACAGGCAGGAGGATGCGGGGGCAGACAAATGGGGGCGTGTGGGCAGCTGAACAGGGAGTAGTACTTGGGGCTGAGCGCCCTGCTTTTCCCAGCAGGTCCCCTGCCTAAACTGGGATCCACATCACCTGAGTCTCCCTTTTTGAAGCTCGTTTTTCTCCCTACAAAGAGCCGGCACAGAACAAGCTGTATATACAAGTGCAGGTACACCCGCCCTTGGTTTTAATCATTCAGCGCCAGCCAAAGAGGGAGGGATAGGAAGGCTCTGCCACCTTCCCGCTTTCCCTACGGCAGCCGCCTCCACCTTGGCCCAGGTTGGATCCAGCCACCCACTGTGCAGGCTCTGGCTCCGAGCGCCTTGCCCCAGGGCCCAGACGCAGCCACTTCTGCATCCAGGAGGGAAACCAGAGCTGCTGGCTCGTGACTGGCACTCAGATCACCAGTTCATGACTTTCTACCGTGAAAAAAAAAAAAAAAAGTTGGTTTGCATTTAAAGTGTTGGGGGAAAGGATTTTTTTTCCTTTTATTTTTTTTCCTTTTCCAATCCCAAAAATCACATGGCCAGACTATTTTAAACATTCCTGGCTATTCCCCCATGCACCAGCTCCCTTGGCTGGCACTGGGGTATTCTCGAAGCTCGGGTAGGAGAGTAAACTCTGCATGTATAATTTATCCATTGTAAAGGATGCAAAATCTACTGGGAACAGGAGGGGATAAGAAAGAGCGAAGACACTTGTGGATGCCAAGAATTCCAAGTGCCAGACCTTGCTAGCGCTCTTCCAAAATGGAGGGTCCTACACGGCTCCCGTTTAGCTAGAGCTGAGCCTAGCCTTGCCTGCTGTGTTGAGATTTGGCAGGCTGCAGCTCGCCATTGTTGCGAGCTCTCATCCAGACGGCGGTGCCAAGCCTTCCCTCTGGCTGCAGCCCTTCCAGCGCTGCACGCTAATCCCCTAGTATCTGCCTCTCCCAGATCCAGCGGGGCACCCTTCAGAGCTGGGGAGGGAGAGGGGAGAACCCTCTTTGCAGAGACTCCTCTCACGACAAGCTTCATGAAGAAGCCCTATTTGTAACCTTAACGAATTGCCACTATCAACATAGCAGAAACATTACAAATAAGTGGGAAATCTGCTTGCCCCATGCTCCAGAGCTGGGCAACTCAGCGCTGGCTTTCTCATTGGGGAAAGCGAGGGATCGCATGGTGAAGCTGAACTTCTCACACTATTTTTAGTTTGCAGTTTCTCCCCTATTCTGTGCACCCATGCCTGCATGGTGAAAGCTCACAGGAGACACAGGTCACTCACTCTGCCCAGCAGACTCCTTCAGACAGTGCTGACGTAGTGCCATCAGTGCAGCCAGTGAGGGGTGTTTATCCCAGCATTCCCAACAAGAGCAGGTCAGCAGCTCTGCACCACCAGGCAGCCCCACAGCACTTAAGCCCCTCTCCCCTTCAGCACCCACACCTGGGGCAGGCACAGGAGGCAGCTGCCCCTTCCCCTCTGCAGAAGCATTCAGGGCCCATGAAGCTTTCCTACAGGCCAGGAGCGAGGGAGGCCACAGCCCCCAGGAAACCACAGAGGGGCCACCCTGCAGCCCCCAGTCCACAGCTGAGGCCAGCCCTCCCTAGGCTTTGTAGCCATGGGGCTCCAATGGTTGTGCAATTGCTGTAGCTATTGTAGGTTTTCATTTTTAACACCATTCAGCACTGGGGTTGAACTGGATTTTGCAAAATGTGAATTTTGCAAAAGCAAAAACTGAGGTCCGGATGCCGTCCGTGCACCCTGGTTGCCATCCCAAAGAAATCCCTGCGGGAGGGGATGCAGCAGCCCCTCACTGAGCTGGAGTAAAACTGGGTCTAAGGCACTCGGCCCTCCTAACAAGCCTTCTGCTTATTTCTGCAGAGAGGTTTGAGCTTGGCCCTCTTTGCGAGCCACAACAGGGTCTTGCCTATGGCATGGGAAAGCGTGGGCGTCCTGGCATGCCAACACAAGGAGGCAAAGGGCGGTCATGGGTGCCACACTGTTGCAGTGGCTCTGACCCTGTGCGGGAACAACCCCGCACCAGACTACATCAGAGCACCTTTGGGAGCTGGTTAGGAGCCCCCCACTGAAGAGACCCTTCTGCACCATCAAAGCCCTTGACCAGGATGGAAACTGCCCATGTGAGTGATTTTCAGAGAAAAGGGCTCCTTTTGCAAAAGGAGTGTTATCTCAGAGCAGGCTGTGCCAACCTGCATCCACAGATGTTTGAAATTGTAAGATCAGGCTGCTGGGAGTCTGACCACGGAGGCTGGTCAACACAAGGAGCAGCTCTGAGGCATCGAAGTCTTCCCTCCTGGAGGGGCAGGGAAGCAGTGCAACCTCCCTGTCCCAGCAGGGGTAAAAACTGCCTTTTCCATCTGGTGTGATCACCACTTCCCTTCAGCAAAGCATACATTTTTCCTAACACTACCACCAAGACTCCTCAACAGGGTGTGAAGGGGTGGCTTCGGCCACAGACGTGCTCCATAAGCCTGCCTGTCAGCATGTGTCTGGGTGTTTCAGACAGTTCACAGGTGCTGAAAATGAAGCCATGCTGCACCCCCTCAACCCAGCCAAATGGCCCAAGATTTATCCCAATACCTCTCTCCCTGCCAAGGTGCTGGTGCCAGGGTGCTGCCCTTTGCCCTGTCCCCAGACCGTGTGGAGGGGGCTCTGCTTCATGGGGTGCCAAGGACAGCAGGGGACCCCTGCTTCAAGCACTTCACTGCAGGGCCACCCTCCAGCTTTGCTGTTCTTACCCATGCCACTGGAAAATCCTTCCCACAGGTTTCTGCTGAGTCGCTTCAAAGATCTTGCCTTAATGTCCCCAGGTTGCACGTACTGTAGGAGTCAGTATTTCTGGCCTGTACGTGTCTATGCTGTGCTTATTGGGGAGGCAAGGCAAGGGAAGAAAATGATTCTTTATTGTCCTATGTCAATCTGATAATCAGCAGTAAATCCGTGAAAGAAGCAAAGCAGCATCTCTGATGCTAAACTCTTCAGTGACTTGCTTTAGTCCAGCTTCCAGCCCCAGAAAGAGGGGCTTAGCAAACAAAAAGAACCTGCTCCATAAAGAAAAACAAACAAAAGCAATCCGAAAAAGTCAAACACTCCTCTTGAAGGAAGGCAATCTGTATCCTTCAGGAAGGGCAAAGTGCTATCACTACATAGCCTGGCTGAACCCTTAATTGCAGGCTGTCAGGTACCATACATCTCCAGACTTTCTGAAGTGCAGGGAGTGGTGTGATGGGAATAGATAACACACAAACGTCACCAGCTGGGCAGAGCAATAGAAAGAGAATGTGTAAGTGCTCAGCTCAGCACCAGAATATTCCTGTGTATTCAGGCTGAGAGGCCGTAGTATGCAGGATGTCAGCAGAGCAAGGCAATCGTGCAGAAGGTGCACTGAGTTCACAGCTAAGGCAAGTTAATTTCATCTAATGGTTAGGAGCCAAGTAACTAAACTTAAGTTCCCTTGTAATGCCCATTAATAGCTTATGAGAAATCAAAAGCTCCTACAGTCTCTTTAAAAAGAGAAAGAGTAACCCATAAAATTACAAATTAGATCAGTCTAGAGATGCACCTTTGCTTGCTGACTCAATGGAAGCCAACTGAGCATCTTCTTAAGCAGAAAACAGATAATAAATGCCATCTTGAGAGATTTTCCAAGATGTTGGTTAAAGTTGAGTCTATAGCAGAAGTTATTAAAATCTCTGTCATAACTGTTTATTGTACAAGCTTCATTTCAGAAAAAAATACTGCACTGAGAGTCCCATGAATGTAATGACCCATGGTAAAAAGAGTGAGCACAGAGATGGGAACAGCTCCCAAAGGGCCGCCTCTAAACGGTGTGTAGCCCCAGGTGGGCAAGAGCAGTCTCACCTTTTGCAGGGTCAGCTGGTCTAGGGAATTCTGTCCCATTGTGGGGGGTCTGGTGGGTTTTTTCCATGCAAGATGCGGGGCAAGCAGGATGGACAGCCCTCCAAAGCAAGGACCCCTTTCCTGTCAGCAGGGACTGTCTCCAGCAGGTCTGTGCAAGCCTGGTTGACAAAATATACAAATAGGGATGGAGGACAGGATTTGTTCTGGGCAGGGGGTGTGTGTTTTTGGTAGCCCATCACAGGGGATAGGCCTGGAGACGGTGTGATCACAGCAACAGATGCCAGGGAGGTCTTTGTCCAAAGTACTCATCACCCTGCAGAGCTCTTCACTGCCCTGGAGCCCTGCAGAGATGGAGCCAACATGGAGCTGGAAAACCAGGCATGCTCATCATTGTCATCTTCTTGGGATGCAAATATAGCTTATGCTCATTCCCAAATGCACAAGAGGAATATTTACTGATTGCAAAGCTTTTCTGTATAACATTTGACTGACAGTTTGTAATTTCCATTCAGTGACACACTGTTATTCAGATTGCCTGTGCTACTAATATGCTTTTAAAAACTCATATTAATTGCTATTATTTTTTATTTTACCAATTCTATGCTGTTCCTTGTTTCTAGGCACTATTCATTGCAATTCACATCCCATTCTACTGGGGGTGCATGTAAGTCCACGTAACATGAACACTTGGACTCCCAGACACATCATGATCATTGTGGAAGTGACAAAAATTAGAAGGAAGCCCACCTCTCCTGTTGGCCATTCCTGAAGGCCACTGATGCACCCAACCAGTGTCCATGGAAGACTCCACAGCATGTTGTCCCTTACTAGTGGATTTCCATCTTCATTTATGTGTGCTTGCAAACATTCATTTGTAGGCACACTCCACACATAACCCTCACAAACATGTATTTCTTTAGAAATATATACATATAATTCAGTTAGTTTTATTCCCTTCTAATCAACTTGGGTATAACCTCTCAGTCCTTTGAGTTTAGGGTTTCAGGCATTTAAGAAAATATTTTTCAGCAATAACAATTAACATTTTTCTTGTTTGCTGTGCCAGGTTATTCAGCCCATAATCTCTATCAACGTAAGTACCAAATATCCCCAATTAGTACTGGGTTTTAAACTTTTCTTCTTGCACCAAAAAAAAATGAGGTCATGATCGTTTTGTACATAACCAGCCACCAAGTTTTATTTCCATTATTCATTTATCCATCTCTCAAGATGGCAGCCAATGCAGGACCCCTCTGGGAGCAGCAGGCAGCAGGGCCACCTCACTTGGGAAATGGTCTTTTCCAATGCTCAGGCTGCCACCTCCACAGCGGGTGCAGCAGGAGAGGACCTGCAGGGGCTTCCCCCATGCTCATATTCACGCTCAGCCACGGCCATGCCCGGTCAGTTCAGCAGTGCCTCTGGGGCTGCCAGCAGTCACCTGGTTTGCAAGCAGGCATGTCAAGCCCTGGGACCCTCTATGTCCACACTAGCAGGGCAATCTGGCCCCAAGGATCTCTGTGGAAAGGGTTTGCTGCCTTTCTCCCACTCCCCTGATGGGGCTGTCTCCCCTACTCTGCTCCAAGTGAGGAGTGAGACTCCTCTCCTCTTTCATCCCTCAGCCACAAGTATCTGTGGGCCACTGGGCAGCTGGCAGGCACTGGACCAACACCTGTGTGCCAGATCTGTCCAGCTGTGCCCGTGACACACCATCCATCTGCAGCACTTCTCACGTGCTGCCGCCAGTTGCTTTCCCTGGGGCCAGCTGGGAAAGGAGCCGGGGCTGGTGTGAGGGAGGGAGCTACACTGAAATTTTCAAACAATGCTTTGCCTCCAAATTGATTCTCTCCTGTCGTCTACTTGCAAGGGACAGGGCTTGCAGCTATTGTGACCTGAGGGTGCCCAGTCCAATGGGGCCAGGTGGTGCTTAGATGCTTCCTCCAGGGCTTGGGGCTGTGTCATGGTGCTGGGGCATCCCTGGTGGCTCCTTCCAGGCTAGCAAGGGCTTCTCACACAGATAGCAT
This sequence comes from Sclerurus mexicanus, assembly GCA_013396755.1. NCBI lineage: Eukaryota > Metazoa > Chordata > Aves > Passeriformes > Furnariidae > Sclerurus > Sclerurus mexicanus. The sequence goes on from VWZF01003842.1 coordinate 4,344,491, forward strand.
GACTGAGATTATTGGTGCAGCTACCTGATGCTTTGCATGGTTTAGACTTAGGCATTTGCTGTACATTTTGTTTTCCCTGCCTTGCCCTGCTTTACATCCAGGACAGTCCATGCCAGCAGCAGAACTTCCCCTGACTTCACAGGGACCAGGGCCAGGCTCTGGATGGGTGGCAAGGGAGAAGCAGACCATAGATCTTCTGAATTAATTTTGGAGTCTGTCACTCACTGGAAACTGAGACCTACATGATTTTCCTCATTTTCAAGGTCTCCATCCATGACAGTAGCTTAGCAGGAAATTAAACAGTGCTTGAGCAGGAGTGCGCTCTTGGAGATCTGATGGGAAAGCTTTTTGTGATGCAGTTGAAGGCATAGGTGAACCATCTTCCCAGAGGCTCCTCAGCAGCTCTGAGTGTGCCACCCCAGCTGTCCAGTCCCACTTCTGCATGCCCTGCCACACCAGATAAAAACAAGGCAAACATATGAAACACCTGACTGAAAAAGAAACTCTTAAAAAATAAACTTCAAGAAATACCAGCCAGGGAAGAGGTTGACCTTGGTTAGCATGAGACATTGCATTCCCAGACTGAGGCCCAAACACAGGTGAAGACAGGCAACTCTCCTGCACTGTGGATCCCTGACCCACCACCTGGCATGCCCAGGGCCACTGTCTTGGCACGTGGCTCCCTGGGTGGCCACTTTCTGAATGTGCACCTCTCACTTGGGCACATGTCCAGGTGGCCACAGAGGGCCCTGTGGGGAAAGGAGGGTATTCCCAGAAAAGTGCAAGATGCGGTTACCTTGGTGGGCGCCAGGCGAGCACTCACAGTGCATACTGGCAATGTCGTCATGGCCTTGCTTAACCCCTCTCAAGCAAAGACTGGATGGTAATTAAAGGGATGCTGGGTGCCAGTGAAGCTGGTGAAGTTGTTGCTGATCTGCATCCTTTCAGTGGTGGGGGATTTCAGAAAACATCCTTGGCTGTTTCCCTGCATCTGTTGCAGCAGAGGGGATAGCCCATTGCTGCCATGACCCACTGTCCCATCACTCACCACATGCCAGAGCACAGCGAGGCATCTGCAGGCATGAGGGCCCTGGGAAGGACAGCTGGGGGCAGCCAGAGCAGCACATAGAGGCTGTTTTTCCCCTAATGGGAAGCTTTTGTACAAGCTCATCCACCACCCAAAAACTCTCCATCCTGCTTCTGCTTTTGCTTTGCAATCAAAAGTCAGGAAAATTCCTCCTACTACCACCCCTGCCCTAAATGGAAAAGTTCCTTCCCCCATGTTCTTCCAAGTGACTTTTGCATTTTCCTTTTCTTTAAATACTTGCCCCAGTTGACTCGTGTGGGTCAAACAAGAGCCCACTGGCACCCACGTCATTATGCTCTCAGCTCAGCGCATCCTTCTCCTCATCATCATGCGGAGCATAATTTTCACCTGTTATTGAAAATTCAATATTGGGAGGTTTTAATTCCAAAGATTTTGATTTTTCAATAAAAAAGTGAAAATTAATCTCGGCAGGATTGCAGCAGAAATGTTGCAAATGAGCTGGTCACATAAGGCAGAGAAGGAAGAAAAACGCAGAGGAAGTGAAGGACAAAGTGAACGAGAGGAATAACACAGAGACAGAGCTAAAATAATTCAGTTGAAAAATATGACCAGTGTTAGAGATGTAGTTTTTTGGGCTGCCATGCACAATCCAACAGAAAACAGTGTTGCTTGCTCACTGCCCCATCAGCAGGCTGGACCATACTCCACTTCTGCAGCATCTCTGATCACCCTGTTTTACTTCAGTGCTCACGTGCTGACAGCTCAGTTTAGGTCACCCATGTATCACTGGTCCCCAGATTTTGTAGTCATTCTATAAGTCCTTGTCAATGTCATCCTTATTAAATTAAATGGGACTTTTCTATCAGGGTTGATTGGATGGTTAAGACAACAGAAAAGTGGTGTTTAAAAAAAAGAGTCTAGTAACCAAAGTTAAATATGAGCCTGTTTTCCCTATTATTTCTAACAAAATAGCCTATACTAAATATTAAGAGATTGCTTTTTGGCCTCAGTGGATGAAGGGGATGGTGTTAGTCCTTCGTTAGCCATGGGGATATGTTGTCTCATAGATCTAATGCTTTACTGGAGACCTGTCTCCTGCTTACATCCAAATCCGAAGTCTCAGTTTTGCCTGGACAAGCAGGGATAAGCTTGCACACAGCAAGGTTAAAATATGGCTTCTCATCTTTTGCCTACCCTTTTTGCAGATGGATCCCTCTTTCTGATAACTCTGCACAGCCCCATCTCTCCACCCAGACATCCACCCATCCCTCCATTCACCCTTCCATTCATCCTTCCATCCATCTCTCCTCACTATCTCTCCATGGAGTCACCTGGGCAGCGGCTCCTGTGGGTGCCTCCCCCGGGCTCACATCCAAGCTCGCTCTCTGCTGCTTGCAGATTCTTTCTGCATAACATCTCTGAGATATGGCCTTCCTTACCCATCTGTACAGCTAAAACTCTTGTCAAGACTCTCAGCATTTCACATCTCAATTACTGTAAAATCCTTCTCCTTGCTTGGCAAATGCAGCCTCATCCAGCACTTCCTACTCCATCTCCCTGCCCAGCCACTACCGTACCCGCCAACCACAGCTTAAAATCATTTATGCTCAAAAGGATCACACACAAACATCTCTTGTGAGTTATTTTCCTTGCTAGCAAACAAAAATAACCGTGACAATACAGGCTCCCACCTGGACGTGATTTTAGAGGTACAGCCCTTGACATCGGGAATGGTGAGCAGGAGCTGGCTTACACACCTCACCATCACGTTGAGATCAAATAAAGCACCTGAAGCCAAACTCAGCTGTGAAGTATCACCACCTTTAGTTCCCCCTGGCAATGCTGCGAGGGCACTGGCCCTAGCTCAGAAACCCCACGTCCTGCGCTGGCATGTGCCATCCCACAACTCTGACCTGTCTCCAGAGCCTAACATGAGCTTATGCCTCCTGTCAAACCAGTGTGTTTAATACAAACTCTTTTGCTGTTGCTCTGTAGATTCTATTTTCTTCCCTCATCCTCTCTTCCCTGAGCTGCTTTTTTTCTTCCTTCTCCTCCTGCTGCATCTTTCTTTCCCTTCATCTCCCTTCCACCTTGCAAGGAAGCATGGAGCTGGCTCCCACATTTCATTCCTATTTATTCTCAGGTCTGTGTGGCTTTTACTTGGTGCTCTCTATTATGAAGATGACAGCACACTGAGAGTTTAAACAAATTTGGCTTTAGGTGCTTTAATGAAAAATTAACGGGTTTAATACTGGTTTCACCATCAAAAGAAGAGCATTAATGTTTAATATTTAAACAATGTATCTTCACAATAATTCCATCACATTTCACATAGAAAGCCCACAGTACCTGCCTGGGGTAAGGCAATAAAAATACCAAACTATAACATTATTTACTGTTTTAACCATGTCTTACACAGTTTATACAATGCTCTTTTACAAAGAGAATTAAATCATTTTTTAATGACAATTCCCCCTTTCTTCTGCTAGTGGAATAGGTAAGAATACTAGATTTTAGATCATAGTCCTGGCTCCTTAAGCCTTTTCAAGACAGAGGATATGAAAATGTTATGCAAACGAGTTGCCCTTTAAATGTATCTTTAGGAAAAAAAAAAAAAGGAACAACATCTCACTGAAGAATGATTGAGTTGACATTTCATCCTCAGCGCATGCTGTCCAGGTACAGGTCTCAAAGAAAAGCTTCAAATGATAAAGAGTGGCTTCAACATCCATAATTTTGTGATGTCTTGCCAAATTACTGTACTAAAGAAATTCTTGCCTTAAAATTGAAGTCTGCTTTTCACTGTGATCAGAGCATCACCCCACATGGGTCTGGATTCCCCATGCTCAGGAGCACCTTTCCTGGAAATTGCAAATGCATCATGAGTGCCAGCACTTTGGGGCAGATGTTGACAGTGACACCTGGCCTCAGGAGGAGCTGTGGGCTTGTTCTGTCTTCATTTTCCCTTCAGCCAAGGGCCAAGACTTCTGTATGCTCATTATTTATGAATAACCTTTTGACTATGCAGTGATGTCCCTAATAAAACACAAACAACTTGAAAAAAAACTCCATCTCACAAAGGAGGAAACATCAATTACCTTGTATTGCCTGGACTAACTTCAAGATCCTTTTGCACGTAAAATGAGAATGATTTCTTAAACTGAGACTGTTTAACTGGAGGAAAGATTCTCACTTCAGTAAATGTCCCTCTACAAAAAAGCATGATCCAGCTGGATGGCAAGAAAACAAATCACATACACTTTAATACAGAGGAAAGAAACTACAATGCTTCCAGATGCATATTACAGGAAAATAATTAAATAGCAGCCCTGGTAGGAGACATCACGTTTGAAGTAGATAAAGAAGAAAGCTTTGTTGATGTGAACCCAGAAATAAAGCAGAGAAGGAAAGCACTTAAATATAAAAAGTAATCAAAGAAGTTACTTGTCTGCCTTGATCGTGCTTCCAGAAAGTTTTTGGGTCATCTGTCCATGCAGTTTTTCTGCTTTCAAATCTAAATTCCGTAGCATAACAACTATTAGACAGGAAGAAATGGACAGTGAAACAGGATGCAGACAAAGCTTCTCAAGCCAAGACAAGAAACATGTCCTGACAATGCTGATTAAAATGTCTCCATGTACTTTACCCAGCACACATAAGAAGGTAAATATATAATCAGAAAAAAACGCCAGAATGAGACTTCCTCAGCCACAGAGCTGGAACCCCTGCTTGCACGATTCCCTGCTATCCCATATGTCATGAGGTCATACATCAGGATGTTTTTATTCCCCAGGTAATAAGATGTTAAGATCAGGAATGTTCTTCTAAGAGCTGTCATGTCCAAACAGTCATGGATTATGTGTGCTGAAGGTTAACGTTGCTGAAGGTTAACTCTTCCTGGAGCAGCTTGGAGAACTAATAGCTTCCAGGTGTCACACCCAAAGCCCTGATGTCCCCACACAGCCAAAGTCTTCTCACTGATGGCTACCACACACCCTCAGTCTGTGGGGCTGCAAGTAGTCTAACACAGAGCCAACACCCCCTCATCCTGTTCCTTGCAGCATTACCCTTAACCCAGCCGCCCTTTTGGCTTTGCAGTCTTCTGTGGTACCCTTAAGTTTCCCACAAATGGAGAGCACTTCTTCCTGCTCTTCTCCCTGCTGATGGTGCCCTCCACGCCCAGTGGAGCCAGTTTCCTGCCCCCAGTCAGGCTGATGGGCTCTGGCTGGGGGCCATTTTGGTGGGATGCGAGGAAGCACCCTGCTCAGATCGCAATCAAGTGGAGAACATGCCCTCCTGTAATTATGCAGTTGTGCATGGCGCAGCACGGAGGGTTCTGCAATTCCAGCTGCAGCTGCAATTCATATCACGAGTAAAACGAGTGTATTTTTCAAGGGGAAAGAGTGGCACACAAGCCCTGCCTTAACTATGGCTAATTCCACTTTCCTTGGCTATAATTTGCTCCCATGGCAATCGCTACCCCATCTGTGAGGTCTTCAGCAAGAGGAAAGCCTCATATCGAGGACCTCAGAAGGGCAATGTGGGGACACACTGTGATGCTCAAGAAACTTGCTTCCATGCTGAATGGCAGTTTTGTAACAGGTTCAGATTCTCGATGGTCTGTATCACATTCAGCAGCAGTGTTACATGTGCAAGATAAAGCCTTTTAACTCAGCTTTCCCACTTGTTTCCAGAAATTTTCACTTGTGGCAAGTAGTAGGAGCGGGAGATGCTGCTTCCCTGCAGGGGCAGGTGATACCTGCTAGTTTAGGACGGTTTCCATTAGCATGCGGGGCCAGGAAAATGTCAAACTAGGAAGGAGAAGAGGAATGGCCTCAGATGCACTCGCTGAACTACTCCAGTAGGAAGAGCCTTTACTTCATTCAGTTGCTTGTCACAGCTTTTTTGTGTTGGTGCCATACACAAATATGCACTTAGAGCCAATTTTTGCACACTCTTGCAGGCCCTTCGCCTTGAGTAAAGGAACCTGGACTTGCTGCCGGTGCGCAATGCAAATAAACAGGGTTTTATCCAAGAACTTTTTACTGTTTTGTAAGTTTGCAAAGAGCTTCACATGAAAGCCTACATTGTTTTGAAGTGCTAGACATTTTCCTGCTCTAAAGTTTCTAACAGGGAACTTCTGCTTGGTTTTGGATTCAGGTCTTGTCGGTTCCTTGGCTGCCAAAATGACTTTTGTGAGGCAGATAAAACTTGGAATAGATCTGGTTCAACCTTTGCAGCCAGCTCCTACGCCTATGAAGTTTCTGAAACAAAACCCAGAGTCTCTGCAGGAAGAAAAAAAATGTTCCACCTCCAGCACTTTCGATTGTGGTTCAGTTCTCAGTCGGGTTTTACAGCTTGGTCTCATCGTAGCCCCAAAATCGGCCAGTGAACCCCCTTTTTCATCTGGCCATCTCTTTAATTCTTTTTCCCTTTGACGGTGCGAGCCGCTCGCAGCGCATCACCGATACAGGCGTGAGCGGTGTCCGGGGCTGGCCGGGAGCCCGAGGGTCCGGCGGGCACCCCCGCTCACCCCTCCATCCGTCCCGGCGCGGCGCACCTGCGTGTGCCGCGGCGAAAACTACCTGTGTACCACGGCAGAAAAGAAAGATAAATAACAACACAAAGGCACGCTAATGCCGGGGGTGCTGCCCTTCTCTCAAAGCCCCGCTCACCCCCCACCCCGGCCCCTCTCGGGCGGCAGTGACTCCGGGCGGGCTGGAGGGCGGCGGAGCGGAGGCGCTGCCCCGGGGGCGGACGGGGGGAAAGGGGAAGGGGAAAGGGANGCACCCCGCCAGCAGCCGCCGCAGCCGGGGGGCACCGCTGCGCCGCGGCATCCCCGGCGTCCGTGGCCGTGCGAGGCGGCAAGGAGCCCCCCTCCCTCGTGTTGGTTCCCTCGCCCTCGACGGGAAGCGACAAGCAAAAGCAAACAATAAGCGAGACCGGGTGTTGGTGTCGGTCCCCGGGGATGTCGCCCCTGCTCGCCCGGCGCCCGCCAGCACCCAGCGCTCCGCCGGGGTCTGGCACAGCGACAGGAGGGAGCCCCGAGGGACCCTCGCAGCGCCGCAGAACCGAGCCCTCAGCGCCTCCCTGGGCCGACCCACCCCGGGCTGAGCCTCCGCACCCAGCTCCTTCCAGGGCGGCGGAGGGCGTAGGGATGCCCATGCCTGCGCCTTTCTCTGGAGAGGCTGCAGGAGAGTTTGTGCTTGGGCAGCCACCGGCACTTTGCAAAACTTCTAACACTCAGCCCATGTCCAAAAGTATGAAACATACTTTTGTATGTATACATTACACATATATATAAAACGTAATTTTGTTTTATGGGAGCAGCCCTGGAGGCCTCTTGGCTTTTTCCTCTGCAGTTTGATAGCGTCTGGTGTGCTCATGGGCTTCCCTGTCCCCATGTCTCCCTGCTGCATCCCCCTCCCTGGACTCGTTTCCTTGGAGGAAACCCCAAAAGTGTCCTTAAAGAGTGGAAAGTTTGTGTTCGTGTAACTGCACGTGAACTGCAGAGGTGATGCTGCGGCAAGCATCCCACTCCTCTCTGGTATGTGACTCACCCCACCTTGCAGGCACAAGCACTTCACTTTTCCCAAAGCTCAGCCACAGCCGTCCCTCGGCGCGTGAGATTGATACCACCTTCACACCAAGCCTCCACCAGCGAGCGGACACAACTTATCAGGAATGGTCAATGGCATTGCATTTGTTTGCTCTTGAAATGAGAAGACGGAGGGAGGACATGGTAATGAGGAAAGAAAGAGGAAGTTTTCCATTCTGACTGGAAGCAGAGAGGACAGTGGCACTCTACAAGGAGGGTGTCACTGAGAGAGGTGCTGTCTCTTGTCTTTTAGCAAATAGGCATTTACTGAGCTCGTCCTTTTTCTGGGAAAGGGCTTTTGAACAAGATCTGGGGTGCAAATGTGCCAGCGTTCTTTTTGTGGTTTTCCCTGACTTCCACAAGGATTAGCAGAAGTGTTTGGGCACCCACACCCCTATGGTCAGCACCTGAGCGAGCAAGCAAATGAGGATTTAGTGGTTATCTTGGGGGACCTCCAAGTGCGTGCATTTTCAGATTTGGGAGTCTGAGGAAAGCGGTGGCCTGGCCAGAGCTCCCAGTTGCCTCGACAAAATAGCCAGCAGAGCTGCAGAACCAGCAGCAGCTGCAGTGCTGGAGCCAGAGCTGGTGCTCAGGCAGATGCTTAGCAACCTGAGCCTTGGGGCTCAGGCACTGAGCATCCTTCAAGCAGGCACCATCCTGCTACCCCTTCTACTCTCCCCACAGTCCAGAACTGACCTTTGCTCCCTCTACCCAAAATCATTGCCCCATGAGCTCAAGGCTACAGGCAGCCAATGTTTGCCCTCCAAGAAAACCATCTCCAAGCAGCTGTTGAGTACACGGTGACAGCACCACACCTATTTCTGGGTGTTTATGGGCTCTTTTACTGCTCTTGTCCTTCCTCTTGAAACACCCAGCACTTGAATAAAGTTACTTCTGATTTCTGCTGTCTCCAGTTCCCAGACTCAGATGCTGATCTACAAATATGTGGATAATATTGTATTCTTTATTTGGTGTGAAAGAGAACAATTCACCTACAATACAAAGTGGCATCAATTTATTTTCTCACCATACAAGGTAATGTCTGTCTTGCCCTGCTTTTTTCTTGGAAGCCTGGATGGATGACAGAGGAGGAAAAAAAGCAGGTGAAAATTGATTTGCAAGGAAGTTACTTAATCATATTTTTGTACTTTCGGTTGTGCATTGAGCTTTTGTTTATATCCGCATATATTTCGGAGATGCTTGAGACACATGACAGCTCTGTTGATGCATCAATTAAGGACCACAGTGACAAATGCCATACTTTTCAAGGTGCCTGACGAACTCTCCAAGACAAGAATCAATGTTCCTGGAAAATGAAACTCAGTGGGAAAACAAATGTCATGGCCAGGATATCTTTTTTTAATTTTGTCTAGAAAAATAAAAAGTGCTTTGTCCTAGCACCTCCATATCATGAGCAATGAAACAAGGGTGTCAGTTTTTTTCTTTCCACAAAAAGTTGCTTCCAAAGCAGCAAAGAAGAGCCAAAAGACCTAAGTACAAAGGAGGAGAAGCAGAGTTTGCATGCCAATATCACTGCACCCTGATCAGTCTTCCTACAATCACACAGAAAGATGCAGACATGCACACATGTCCACCTCTGAGCCAAGTACAGCCTGAGTTATGCAGAGCCCTCGTGTCCTCCCTGCTGTGGAAGTTGTGCTTGACCCACAGTGCTCACAGCCTGAAAAATCCCATCTTAAACACAAGGCAGTGAGTTGCCTTCTGGGGCTGAAAGCTGCTGGAGGCTCTTTGGGGATGGGGATGTGTCAGCCATCCTGAGACAATGTCCACCAGCTCCTGTGAGGTGGCCTCCCAGAATCAACAGCAGACAGGCAGGGGGACCATGTGCAGGGACATGCATATCACCATGTGCTGAGGCCTATAGACCATTCCCAAATCAACAGTGCCAAAAACTTCGAGGCCCCATCAGCTGAGATGTGGAGGAGGCAAAAGCAAGGAGACAGAAGTGCAGGAGAGATATGGAATACAGGACCAGAGTAGACAGCTGAGGGTACTGCAAGAAAATGCAACTAAGACATGATCTCCACACTGATATCATGACCCAAGAAGTTTGCATGGGAGACTGGGTGAACTGGGAGAAGAAAATAAGGGAAGCATTGTGAGGTAGGTGCTCCCCACCTTTCTCCCTGTATTGGAGAGACAGGCTGGAAAGCTGTATGGACCACTATGCTCCAGCACAGCCTTCTCTTAGCTAGGTGTCACAGTGCCTTACAAACACCAGGACCATGGTCAGGAGGAGCAGGGAAATGCTGTCACTTGAGATGAACAGAGCCAGACTGCAGGGGAGATGGAAGTGGGTGAGGCTGAGCCTGTGTCGTGAGGGAATGCTGGGCTCCTTGTTAGCTCCACGTTTTCCTTTCCTCTCCCTGCTGGTGTGAGAAAACGCACGCTGCATTTGTTCAGCTGCCAGGAATATGGCAGCTCAAGCACCATCTTGTTAGCTTTGCTGTGTGTCTTTTCCCACAGCATTGCTTTAAATAATGAAGGGAGTCATGATCCACCAGCTGGATTAGACGTTATGAACTTATCTGGCTCAAATCCAATGGTGATATATTTGGCCTCATTATTTTATGCACAAATGCCACAAAACAGCACAAGATTTTTATTCCTAAATACTCTTTTTCTTTTAGCACTGACATTTCTCTTATTTGCATTAAGATTTGCAATGAACAGTCTGTGCCAGACCAAATTTGTCAGATACTTTTGCTTTTATGGCTGGTGTGTTCCAGGAAATCAGGGTTGGAATTGTATCCCTTGACCTCAGTGATGTGCCAGTGAGTGCTCCCAGGGTGGGGAACATCTTCTCACTTTTAGGGATCTGCTGTGTGAAGAAATGGGGAGTTACTGGTGGATGCATCATGGTGCCATGGCCAGGACATCAGTTCAGGAAAATTGAAATTGAGTTGCTCATGTGATGTGGCTTTTAGCAAGCATCTGAGCTGTAGTTTCCCTAGTTGTATGGGGAATATAATAGCATTCAGCCTGTTTTATAAAATACTCAAAGGCTTACAAGACTTTTATTAAATGGAGATCTAGATGGAAGTGATGGGAATTGCTGTTACATGAACTCCATTTATGCTCTTGCTGTTTCCAGCACAGGTACCACACAACATTCCTGCAGGGTGATAGATGCAGTGGGGCAGGGAAACAGACACGCTTGCTGTGGAGTGCAAGATTTCCCCTTGCAGTGGGAATCAGCCTTCCTGTCACTTGGGAGACAGATACAGGGAAAGTTTTGTGCAGGAGGACTGATAACTGCCTGCAAAAGCCAGAGAGGAAAAAAAAGATCAGAGGTCAGGGATGGATGAGAATTGCTTTGAGCACAGAAAGATCACAGGGCAAAAGCCTTCACTGTGGATACTTTGAGCTTGCAACACTGCAGATCCTACAGAGTTTGGCCCTACCTGAGAAGCATGAAATTGCCTCAGAAGAGGTTGTCATGTCCTTTGCTATTCCAGCAAAGTAAAATAAAAAAGTCACAAAGAGATGTGAGCCACCTGGAATAGTAATGTCCATCAGCTTCAAAATTATGATTTCTTAGTGATAAAAGTGCAGGAAATGAGAGTGTTGTATGGGATGCTTTACCTAGCCATCCTGGTATGATCACACTGTGTTGCAATTCAATTCAGCCTTCAGGCAATGCACTCCCACTCTCCTTCCAGAACCAGTCAATGTCTGCTCTGAGTATTTCATCTGACAATCCAGAGAGAACAGGAGATTAGAGAAACAGAAATTTATAACTTTTTTTTTTAGGGGAGAGGAGGGAGAGGGAAGTCTTTTTTTTCCCCCTTTTGTTTTGTGTTTCATATAGTATTAGTCCTGTATGTGCCATTGTGCTGTGTGCTATTTGAAGTAGTTTCTGCAAAGTCAAGACCAAGCTTGGGAGAATCTGGGAATAACGTCAACACAATGAATCTGAAAAGCAAAATCAAGCTTTCCTCATTTTGTTTTTCATTAAGCAGAGAAAGGGAAGAGAGTGCTCCATGTATTCAGCCATTCAAGTGCTATGTACTCGGATACTGTCTGGGTGAGCCGAAGCATCGCTCTGCAAATATTGACAGTCTCTTCATTCAAGCAAGAGCTCTTGGAGTCTAATTTTAAGTGTTCATTTTGTGCATTCCTCAATAAAAGTCAGGCAATTAGGGGAAGAAGTGTGGTTGGTGTCTTTTCCAGACATTTCCACCCTATGCCACGAAGCACCTACTCACAGCATGTCTGTATCATTGCTGTTGTCAAAGCTGAGCCTCCTCCCCAACAGTTCAGCTCCTACATGGGTGTTTTAATCTTTCATATGAATCCCATGATTTAAGGTGAAGCTTAAAAGTGCATTCAAAATTTTTTTTTAATTGGGGCGTTTTTTGTTAATATTTCAGTCTTTAGCAGACTCAGGGACATTTTAGACCCTTGTAAAAATTGTTGCAGGACTAAGGATTTCTTCTTGAGGCAGTAAACAATGTTCCCAGGCACTTCACAAACTGAAATGACAGGTTTGGATCCCCTGAATTCACAGTGGAAACATTCCCAGCTCTGGGACAATATGCAGTAACTATTTGATTGCCTACAGTTTAATAAGATTATGAGAAAACTCGGGATAGGAAGGAGATACTGCCTCTTTCTTGCAACTTAGTCAAGAAGTAGGATTTAGAAAGCTGGAGTGTATTTCCACCTGCGCACACACACACACAGAGCCATGAACGTGCTCAGGATGTGGGTGTTAGTCCTGCAAAAAGCACCACTGGATGTTTAATGGCCACAGGTGGCTGGGATTTTAACTACACATCATTTGCAGACAGTTCAATAAAAGAAAGGCTAGTGAGCTTTCTCTGCTGGGACAGTCCCTAATCCCATGGCTCCTGATGTAAATCGCAGGCCATCTGTGCATTAAAATGGCCCTCTCTCTTTTCCTGGGTTACGGAAATGAGATACAATAATTGGATCCTTCGAGCTGAAAGGACATAGGGCCAGTGCTTACTCCTCAATGCAATTATATGAGGCGACAGGCAAAGGTTTCAGCAGCATTTTAAAAACGCCAGATAATCAATACAGAGCTCGAATAGGAATGGTGGGGTTTACAGCTAAACAGATAAGGTGTCGCATCACATTTGACCTATTTCACAGCATAAGCATCACTTCTGCCCCAGTTGTCTTTTAAAAGATATCAGTGGATACTCCTACCACTGCAGAGCAAGAGGTAAACATCACAGACTTCCAACAAGGTGTTAAATGGGTTCCATTAAAGGTTAAATTAGCAATCCCCAGTGCAATTCTTTTGTAATGTTTCTTTAACACTGAAAACAAAAATGAATGGTCCAGTGGTTCAGGGCAGGCTTTCACGTACCCATGGGTACACCCAGCCGGCATCAAGTGTATTTAGGTCCTTCTCAGGCAGCCTTATCCCTGCAGGAGAATGGGACAGCATCTCCCATTCCCACCTTTCAGCAGTCACTACAGGCTGACCACTGCCAGATTGAGGACCCTGACAACCTGTCAGGCTGGAGCAGGCAAGCAAAGTAGGCTGGCACAGCAATGAAGGAGTGCAATCATCCTAGTTCATCCTGTAAAATGAGTCCATGTTACTGGAAAAACAAAGGTGTGCTCATCAGCAGGCATTTGTGTGTCAGGGGTCCTGCCCCAAAGGGATGTGTTGGCTCACAAGCATTCTGTCCTGTCCCCCATGGAAGGTCATCAAATGCCATCACAGGCCACAAGACTCATGCCAGTATCCTGCAAGTGTTGTACTGGAGGTATAAGCCCCCCAGGTAACAAAGAGGTAGGCAGTGAGGAACTGGTCCAGGTGTATCTGGAGAGAAGGCAAAAGCAGCCACAAGGACACTTTTCCAGGCTGCCCCAGTACCTGAATGACTAGCACTCTATGACTGCCCCCAGTTTTTTTATGTTTCAGTGTTCACAAACACATGGATGATAGATGCTTCTTGTTCCCAGTGAGGGCACAAATCTGCCTTGGGTGAAATCCAAGCACATGCAAAAGCAGATTCATCCCTGACATGGCAAAAAGCACTTTTCACTGCTGGAACTCAATGCACCAAATAGTTTCCTCCTCAGCAAGTTGATCTTACACTGTGCTTCCAGGATTCCTGCTGCAGGGCAAAGTTAAGGTCTGAACCAAGATATTTAGAAATGAAGGCAGCAATTTATATCCCTCCTTTAACATGCAGAGTCAGTACCCTGCATACCAGGTTGAAACATGAATGACATTGTTTAGATCCTCAGCGGGCATTTAGCAGACTCTGCTCCCTGTGCTACTGGCCAAGAACAAAAGCATTTTGGATATACGCTGTTTCAGCTCTATATCAGATTTATAGCCAGGGGGGCTGAAAGTGCCTCAAGAGGACTGAAGAGTGGTGAAGATGGCAGAAGAGAGCTCCAACTGCTTTCGAGTTTGTGCACCTCTCCATCCTCTTCTCCCATGCTGACTGGGCACTGCCATTCAGTACCTCTTAGTTCACCTCAGTATGTCTCTGATGTCCCCTAAACTCCTCAAGTGTGTGGCTTGGCTTGAGTCTTGTGCTCAGGACACGCATCCCCTTGTTGATTTCAAGGTACACAATTGTGTTTCAGTCCCTGGATGGAGAAACTCATGGAAATTTCAGAGTCAGTTTGAAATTCATTACAAATAGGTACTGTTGGGCAGATGAATGTCTGAAGCTTGGATCCCTGCCAGCTGTATGTCCTGCTCCTGGATTACCTCATGTCTAATGTGCTCCCCTTAGCAATTTCTCCATTTTATGCTGCAGAAGGCAGAGATCTGCAGCTTCAGTGCTTGTAAACACCCTTTCCCTCATGACACCTGGGTAACACTGCTCCCGATCTCCTGCAGGTCTGGGTTTGTGTTTTCTTCTTAGGTGCTTGTTTGGACAAAGGAACTGAACTGCAGGGACTGAACATCTTTGAGAACATCACCTTCATCAAGCTGGCCCAAAAGTTTGGGAGTCATCTGGAGGGAGCCAACAGAATGATTGTCTAGGCCTTGTTTCTGCATGAAACAAGGTTAAAGAGAAGCCCCATAGATCCAGATTTATGGAGGCCTCTTTCAGCCTTAGGAGGGTTCTTTGCCTGTAATCCCCAATACAGACAGTTGTTGCTCTCACCCTTCCTCTCTCCTCCTCACAAAAGTGTGCCAGACACCAGGACCCTCTGAGCTCTGTCTCTCAGCACTGAAATAGTCTCAGTATTGAGACTTCCTTCCCAGCCATCATGTGTTCCCAAGGGGACCATCATCTTATGTTACAGTTACACACTAGTTTGATCAAGTTGCTTCCAGTTCCTGGGTCCTTTCCCCTTGCTGCCACAAACAGAAAGCCAGACAGGTTTCTTGGGGTGGGAGCTGACTTCTTACACCCTTTCTATGCTCCTACTTCTGCCTCACTGATCCCCCTCCAGCAAGGAGCTACTATCCTAGCATCTTCCCTTTCTGTGATAAGGGCAGCATATGTCTGGATCATATATCTGGATTAAAGATCCAAGTTGTATCTTTATGAATCGCCAAGAAAAGAATACTCCTTGTTGCAGCCCATGTGTTGCTTCTCTCCCCTGGTGCCAGAGCATATGATTTGAACAAGACACCCAGCTTACCTCTTCTGAGGAGAGCTCTGCACCAAGTTACACTCGTGCACGAGATCTTAGAGCCATGCAGTGCTGCTCCTCTTCCTCTTTTTTAGTGTTAGACCCAGGCTGTCAGCCTCTGCTTTTTTTGCTATTGCAGGTCAGCCCTTCTTGCAGTGGTGGGGGCCTGTCCCTGCTGTTAGGGGAGGGGGTGGCAGCAGCATCGCCAGGTGTGCCTGGGCGGCTGTTGCTTCCCACAGATGCAGAGCTGTGGGACAGGGACCGTTCTGCCTGGGTGAGCCTCTAAGGGCAGTTTACATTAAACCACTTACTCTTGTTATCTTCCAGGGGGAAATTATTTTATTTTTTCCACAGATGAAGAACATTAATGCCATTAAAATAATAAGAGATTTAGAGCATCCCTTTGTTTATACAGTGACATGCCACAGTGACAGGCACAGTATAAATAGCTAAACACTGAGATAACTAAACACTTAGGCTGATGAAAAAAACCAGCATTTTTCCCATTCCAAATTCTTTAGAGTAATCTGATTTGACCTCCAGCACAATGCATACTTTAACGATGCCTGAATAATGACTAGGCAAGGAATTAACTCCCACAGTGGGTTAATGCACTCACTTTCACCCAGAAGACCTGGGCTCAAATCCTGAATAAATCAAATGGATTTGGTGATCTCATTCCAGTTCCTCATGGTTCTTTGTTCACACCCTGGGATTTGATAGAGCCGGCGGGCCCCTGCCTGCCTCCTGCAGAGAGGGGCCAGCCTTTGGGGAACAGAGATGGTGTGTGTGTGTGTGTGTTTGTGTGTGTGTATGTGTGTGTGTGTGTTTGCGTGTGTGTGTGTGTGTGTGTAGAGGGGGGGTGGTGCATTAGCAAAAACCAGCTTGTCCCTCTAATCCAGGGATCTCAGCTGCTGAAACAACAGGGGTAGGGTAGGGAGGTCTTTCACAGATCGACAGCGTTGCCACACCACCTCCTGGGTGTCGGACATTCACTGCTGTCAAACACCTTGATGTCAAAAAAAAAGGCATTTTTAACTGCATGGCAGATGCTCGAATATAAACTGCCTAAGTGTGACCAACCACAGGTTTGTCTCTCCAGGTTTATGCGCGGGAGAGCAAACATAATTCACTTAGCCTCTGGCAGGGTCAAGGGAGGTCTTCAGTAGGTGACTGTGCTGACAGCATTTATGCGTCCTGTGAAGGTGGTAGTGCCAGCAGGGCAGGATGAAACCATGAACCCATCAAACAGGGAACATGAAGAAAAAACGTTTTACTGGTGTCTGATATTTTCTGTGTTACTTTTGTGATCATTGCTAAGGTCACTGGAATGACAATGGGAACCTTTGAGTGGCATTTCCAAGTCCTGTTACCAAAAGCTAGACTCCTGGCACCCATAATGGAGCCTGCAGATTACACCAGTGAAGGCTGAAGTTCTCCACAGCTATGAAAATTACATCACTCCTGCCTAGGTGCTCCACTTTGGTTAAAAAGATTGAAATGCTTCCTTGTTTTCTTCTATTGTTTTTTATTTAATTTCTCCTGCTAAAAACTGTATCCAAATCAGAACCAGTAACACCACAGACAAGTGCCAAGGAAATATCTGAGAATATTCAGAATATTATTTTACCTTTCCACATGTGGGGGGCAAAACATGAAGGTCAATGAAATAAAGCACATGTATCCATGCAAATATAACTGCTATTAAATATACCATGGGAGTAGTGCTCCATCCCAAAGAAGACAGAAAGCAAAACATTAAGTTTTCCATGAAGCCTGATTCAGCATGTAAATCTACAAGGACTAAGTGCTTTTTATGTGATTAATATGGACAAGTTTTAACAAGTTTAATTGTGTTTTTCTTTTCCCCAACGTGCCATGGACTGCAACCCACAGAGTGACGTGAAGATAGCTTTTGACAGCTGAGTAGCGATGATTGCTGAAATTCTGGTCACGCCAGCATTCATGGGAGCTCAAGCCATCATTTAAATAGTGACAGGATGTCATCCCATCTTTTCAAATTCTTGATATACATATTAATAATCCAGCCTTTGTGATGATGCACATTACTGAAATACTCAGAAAATAATTTAGGTTTCAGTTAGGAAACCAAAGGAATATTCCTGGTACCAAGCAGGATATCCTTCCTGTGCTGACTTGACAGAAAGAAGCCTTATTTCAGATGTGAGACATACGGGACAAATCAATGCAGCTGAATTATGGAGCCTACATGATATCTACCAACTTCAGCAGGCACAGTCCTCAGCCTTTGTAGCCTCAATCCTATTTATCAGCAGTGGCAGAGGGAGCTTACAGCTCTTTCCAAGCTGCAGCTCAGCAATTAGTGTCTTCTGGCCTTAGCTCAGTATATGTGAGCTGTACCTGAGGCCATAGATGCTGCATGCTGAGGTGAGTAAGCTGAGACATGGAGGGATACACGGCCCCTGAGCACGATATCTGGGAGGAGTCACTGCTGGGGAGCAGAGCTGGAAGGCAGTCCCATGTTGGGGTAAGAGAATTAGGGGTAAGAGTTGCAGCAGTCCCAGCCCTCTTCCTACCTACTGCGCACCAATGGCTCTTACCTTAGGAAAGCAGGGAAGTCCATGCTGTCTCTCCAGGTATGGAAAACCACATGCACCCTGTCACAGCTGTCCACCCTCAACTAGCACAGCCAGTCACCACATCCTGGCTAACAGGCAGGACGCAGGAGCATGCAGCCACTGAGGTGGGCTGAAAAGCTGGCGGAACCCAAGTGGTTTGTACCCAGGTGAACCCACACACACCCTGACCTTCTGGGTTCCTCAGCAGGGAAAGCTCGGCTACACTGGGAGTCCACGGCAGCTCCCAGGGAACGACTCTCGTAAGCCAGGGAAGGCTGCAGCAGCAGAGGGAGCAGACGCCTTGAAAACATCACAGGGACCTGCGGCGGGCAGGGAGAGGACAGAGGGAAGCGGGCTGGCAGAGTGCGTGCTGCTGCCACCCCTTCGCACGCTTTGCTCCGGACGGCCAAGGCTGACAGCGCCGTGAAAACGCACGGTGAAAGACCAAGCGAAATTAATCTCGCCCAGCAGACTCAGCACACGCAGCGGGGGCTCCTGCTCTCACCGAGGCTCTTGAAAATATTTCCCTGTCAAGGAGGGCTTTACGACGCTGGGCAGCGCTCAGCCCTGCAGCTCCAGGTAAAACCCCTGGGCGGTAGAGTTGTGGCAGGGTCTTCTGAAGCCTTCTGCCTCCCCACGGGATTTGCAGAGGCCACTGTGGGCAGGCGGGCCGGCAGCCACCGAGCCTTCCCCTCCTTCCCCCGGGACAGGCACCGCGCCCCCGGGAGCCGCGCACGCCGCGCTGTTTGCGCTCGCCGTGTTTACACACACGAGTTTAAAGCATCTCCCCCGGTTTCTCCGCAAATTGCTGCATTCAGATGAAGTGGCAGCTGCTGTAATTAAGACACAGTTAATTACATATTCCCTTAATTGCAATGATAGGATTTTGTCAATTTGGTAAATAAGAATTGTTAGGTTTCTTCCGGCAAGCGCAGCCTCAGCACGGCTCAGATGCGGCTCCCTTTGTCTCCAGGCGAGCAGCGAGCTGACCAGCACGGGGCTGGGCCGGCAGCTCTCAGGTGCCAAAGGTGCTCGCTTGTGGCTGCCTGGCAGATTCCGAGCTGCCTCCGTCTGAAAAGCCTTCCCAGAGGGCAGCATCTGCAGGGAAGCGTTTAGCCTGCACTTGCAGCGTTGGGAAACTTCAGGGGCACGGGGGAAAGTTGGCACGAGAGGAAAGTTTTCTCAGCCCCTTCCTTTTCTTTATTTAAGAAAAAGTTAATTGAAACAAGTACAATTCCTTACAATAAGGATGGAAATCTCCCACTCACCTGCTGCCGGGCACAGAGCGTGGCTGTCAGCAAGACCACTGTCACAACCTTTTGAATTCCAGCTCTGCCCTCGAGAATGACTATAAAAAACCTGCGGGTTTCTTTATTTACTGTGTCTATTTTTCTCCCTTACCGACTGTGCTGAATTTGGAAATTGCTCTTCTAAATCGCCAACCCAGCAAAGGCCAGGGCCAGCTCAAGCAGGTGCCCTGTGTCCTGTCAGTTTCTGGCTCTCATCTCCTGTGCAGCCCCACCACTGGCACGCTGCTCTTCCAGGGACAAGTCTCCACCTGCACCGAGATTACCACGTTGACACAATTTTGTCTGAAGGGAGAAAACAGGAAGACAGAAGGGTTGCAAAATGCCAGGGCTGAATCTGACCATCATTGCCTATTTCTTGATGGGAGTGAACTGGGCTCCCGCAGAGACGGACAAAGCCTGGAGTGAGCAGGGTGGTCAGTGAAGAAAATCCGTCTTTGCATTCTGCTCTTGAAAGCAGCTTGATTCCGATGAGATTATGTCCTTTTTGGAATTTCTTTTTGGTGAGTCAGTACACAGAGTTGTCATCCATATTAATTACTGAATTGTGGTTGACTGAACAAGTATGTTCAGAGTGCTCTCACACAAAAAAAGTGGCCCCAAAATCATCTAATTACAGCCAATTTTCTAAGATCACCCTAAGCGTAATAATTAGTTATGATTAAATTATGATTAGCTAGAAATTAGTGAAAATATTTGTGTTTGCCTCCCAATTTTTTATTCAACAGGCAAACTCAACCTTTTTTCCTCATGGGAAGGACCACCTCCAGGTGAGCAAGGAGAACTGGTTTGGCACAAGACTCAGCAACCACAAAGCGAAGATCAGGATGTTTTCTTGACAGCACTAGCCAGCTGTTGGTATCAACTCAAATGGGGACATATTCAGACTTGTAGGATGTTTTCAGAAGCAAACAAAGGAATGTGGTCTAGATAAAACTGCTTTGGGGTAGGTGCAGACTTGATCGGGGGAAAAAAAAAATCACACCCTGGAAAATGGCTCATCGTCAAACCACCAAAATGTTTTCAGTGAACAGGCCCTGCTTTCATACAATTCAAAATTTTCATTGGTGAAGTCAGCAGTGGGATAAAGAATGTCTTTAGTAAATGTGCAGGTTATGCAAAGCTGAAGGGAACTGAAAGTACATTAGAAAACATGTTAAGAGTTCAAAATTATTTTAAATTGGAGAAATGGTCTGAGAAAAATAAGCCACAATGCACTACAGCTGTGGGCAAGTTTCTACATCTAAGCAAAAAAACACAAATAAAGCAAATGCAAAATGGACTGAAATATGAATCAGCAAAGCTGTGACATTGAAAAGCTGCAAAACATCATACTAGAATCCATAATTAGGTTTCCTGATGCAAGATACGTGATGTTATCCATCTCTGGCACTCAGCACAGCAAACATCAGTGACCATTTTCAGGTCCCAACTCCCCAATGACAGAGAAAAATCTACCAAGCACACAGCCTTGGAGATGTCTAAAAATGAGGTCCAAGCACAGCTTCAGAGAATTGATCAGCCAGAGGAAAAAACTGGGACACAGCAAATACCCAAAACATTGCTGCAGAGAAAGGGGGAGTAACCTGTCCTCTCTATCCATAGCAAACAGACCACTGAGCAGCAAGCTTCAATTGCAGCAGGAGAGATCTGAGTGGCTGGTGAGGGAAACTTTGTAAGAGTGAAAAACTGTAGCAGATGATCACAGAGGCTGTGAGGCGTCAGGGTAAGAGGTTAGGCAAGTGCCTATCTGGATCGCTGAAAGCAGAGACCCTCTTCCCACATGAGACCCTCATGGTCCCTCCTGGCTCCAGGAGCCTGTGCCTCAGAAGCAAAGCTCTTCCTTTTTCCCTGCCACACCTCATTTTTCTGGATGTCTCCCTATTTCAGTGCTGAGATGTAGGTCGTAGCTTGTATGACAGAAGGGTGCATAAAAAAATCTAGACTTAAATTACACCTACATTTCTAATTGCAGAAAAGTTAAAGAAAGCTTTACCTTCTGTCTACAGCAAGTAAGATGTACTGGAGAGCACGTCCAATAAGGCATCAGAAAAAGCTTTGCCCCTTAAGACCCAACCCTAGACTCCCTCCTGTCAGATCATCTTTTTGGTTTTCTCACCCTTTGACTGTCATCTTTAAAATTCACCTGTTAGGAGATGCTTCTACACTCAGACCTAGGAGTAACTTGAGGAGAATGCAACCTGAGGACTAGCAGATACTACATTCTAATTTACCAAAGTGCAGCAGCACTCAGAACGGTGGGTCGGGTGTGCAGAGGCACAAGTTTCTGAGCGATTTCTTGATAGATTAACTTTTTTCCTCCCTTGTCCAGCTCTCAAGTCTCTCAAGACACCACTCCACTTTACTGTGTATAGTCTACTGCAACATTGCTAGTAAATGGGCTCAAACAGCACTCCAAAATGCACTCACATGAGGCTGACACTGGTGGGACTGCTCCCCTTGCCCCTTCCAAAGTCAGTAAGAAGGAACTATCACAAAAGCCAGTCCTAGTGAGGCAGAGGGACTTGCTCACCCCATCTTAGCAACGGAAAGGGAGCTCAAGCAGACATCTCCTGTGACTGTGCCTGCAAGCCTTGTCTCTCCTGATCTTCATTCCATAATTTACCTAAGTCTGTAACCTCACTGGAAAGGTAAGCTCACACTGCAGCCTCAGTCTTCGATCAGTCTGTATGGAGAAATAGTCTTTCGTTAAACTTTACTGCAGGGGCTTCCTTGGTTTTCTGAAGCAGTATGTATTTTATCCTGGAAAAATAATTCTTTTCCAGTGTGTTAAGTTCCATAAGGTTCAAAACCAAGATTAGGCTATTTTTTTAATGGATTATTGTTATTTAGCACAAACAAATAGATTACAGATGGTCCTGCAATTTTAATTGTATGGCTGTAGCATTTGGATGTATTGCTTCCCCTTGTCTGCACAGGCTCCTTGCAGGTCCCTACATGAACCATTTAATCTCTGCCTTAGGCTTCTCTCCCACAGGGCTGTCTGTTAAGTCCAAAGCCACTTTTGCTCACAGCATTATGAGGTTTTTTAATACATCAGGTTTCCAGACCTTCTGAGAATTTAGTAACTAAAGTTTTAGCAAAGACAGAGATGTAACCTAAACATTCCACTGGCAAATTTCAGAACTGGTTCTGGGTGTACAGACAGGGTGAAGGATAAATTTTGATACAAGGGCCTTGAAGTGTACACCAGGAGACAGGCAAGTGACCCAAAGGGAGAAACCTTGTTGATCCTGTGGTAGACACAGTTGCTACTGGCATTCTCTCAGGTAGCTGGGTTGGCAACCTGAATACAGGATTCATGCTGGAGGAAGGAAGATGCAACTTCCCCACTTTCCAAAGATGAGGGATGAGGAACGTTTCCCGCTGAAGCCATGCCAGGGTAAAACTGGAGAAGAAGACTCACCCCCGGGGACGAGTTGGGAAGAGGAGAGGAATCTCTGTTGGTGCTGCTGACTATGATGAGGACAACAGTTGTGCAGAACTGGCTGACAGGGATATGGAAATGTTGGTAAATATAACAGTGATTCTCAACAGCTCATATTGTGTGTGAGTGTTGGAGTTGTCACTTTTGTATGTTGTATAGCTACATTTTCCAAGATTGACTGAAATTATCTAAAGCATGAAAATACATTCTTTTGTAGACTGAACTGGGTAAGGAGTTTTTACATCGTGCTCTAGAACTAAGTTGAAGATGCAATGGTCTTAGTTTGAGAAAAAAAAATTTAAAAATCAAACTGTGGATGTATTCAAGGAGTTTCTAAGATGGCTGTGTCATGACACTATTCAACACAATAGTCTGACTAAGATCTCTGGTGAGAACCAATTTTAACATCAAACTCCTGGAGCTGTAATATTAATTCACACTCCAGTGAAGTAGTTGCCATGGAATGGGCAAAACATAATTCACTAACTTTGATGGGCAACAAAGCACAGAAAACATCTACTTTGTTTTCCAAATACTGGTGAGTCAGTGTTTTATACACAGCAGCCAAATTTCATTCCTTGGGAGGTAGAATAAATTATTACTTAATTGTGAAAAATGAGCAGACCGTATCAGACCATGGATGTAATGAATCAGTCTGCAGAGAAATTTTGTCTTTGCTCACAGAACAACATGCTGTTATCCTGAAATAAAATACTCTTTAAAAAAAGTTAACTGGCTCCTTCTTTTGTTTCTACTTTAGGACCTGCCACTAATATTGTGCAACTGGTTCTAGAAAGTCCCACAGCTTTGCAAAATTTAACATTTTGTAGAACTTTTACTATTACATGCTGACAATCTTTCTTTTCTTCCTAGGGGATTCCTAATAGGCATGCTATCCCACAAGGATTTTGCTACTAAAATGGAGAGTAATACATTCAAGTCATGTAAGCAAGTTATTTTAGGTCCACCAGCACCTCCTTAACAAAAAAACCCTGACCAACCAACCAACCAAAACCCCTCATTTTACATCACTGCCTGCAGGAATTTGAGGTGTTATACTCCACAAAGAAACTAAGCGAGTTCAAAGATCCTGCACTGATCTTGAACCACAGAACACACAACACGCGCACAGGTCAGGCAATCAGTTGTATAAAAAATCTGCTCAAGACTTTAAGCATTTCAGAAGGGTACTTTTTTGGGGGCAAAAAGAGTCTGCCCATCTTTTAGTTCTTAAATTAAGAAAAAACTGCGTTCATCTGAACAAACATTTCTTCAAGAGAAACAAGATTTTGCCTTGTTATCAACGTCATCCCCGTATTTGTTTGTAAGCCCCGTACTGGGACAAAAATAGCCCTTTCCTGTAACTGCCATAAAAAATAAATTACTTTCCCATAGTCTGAGTGGGATTCCTGTTCTCTGGTCTCCTGCTTGTACTGTCACTAACTTCTATTTGCTCGATTCGTCAGCCCAGCTATTCACCCTGGAAAGAATGTCGGATTTCTATGCCACGCAACTAGGATGGGTCCACAAGGCATGTGTATCCAGAGAAGCTCCAGGGTAAGCTTATGCATCAAAGTAAACCCATTAGACCTGTGGAATGAATAAACCTTCCCCTTTTATGATTATTGTGGACAATGCTGCAATGACTTCTAATGATTTTTTTTTTTTACGGCTTTGGCCTACATGAGAATCCAGGCAGAGTAAACCAAATCTACATCCAAAATTTTTGGCCATACCAGGAGTGCTGCATGACTTTGTCATGTATATGAGAATCTAGAATGAAAATTATTGTAAAAAAAAATCTGCATTTATTCCCCCCATGAAAATTTGTTGTACTGCACATTGACTTCAAAGTGTTTAATTAAAAACCCCATCAAACAGTAGAATGTCATAGGCTATTTCTGTTGGGAAGTCAAGGCTTTGGAAATTCTAGTGATATTAAACTAAAATAGTTGCTCAATTGCAAGAGGCACAACCCTTATTGAGCTAATTACAGGTCAGAGCCAATTAAGAATACTGAATTATTAAGGTCTTACTGTACATTCTCAGGCTGTTAATATCTATTAGATTACAGCTGCATTACACTGAGCGCTCATTTCAGCAGGAGATTAGAAAGTACATTTATAATGCTGGCTACTCTTTGGGTGGATCATGGTATTTACATACCACATGTCAGCATGAGATTACAGAATGATTTATGCTTTTTGTCCAGACCTTTCAGTAAACTGCAACTGGCTCCAGTAAACTATGAAGCTGAAACCCTATTCCAATGTGACTCTGACAAATCAGCTCTCAGAGAAAGACCACCAGTGACTGGTACAGTCAAACGTCACACAAAGCAGCATTTGGCATGTCCTATCTCAATACAATTAAGTGATGCATGCTCTTTGTCAAGAGAGACACAGATGAACTGGGGAGGTCTGCTTCACTGTAAATGAACTAATCCTAAACTGTGTGCACAAAAAAAAGTGTATAGTCATGTCACTTTCTGGAAAAAAGAGCTGCCCCCAAAGCCATACCAGCTACCAATACTCAGGTGTCCCAGTTCCCTCTGTAACAAAATGCAGAGGGCATCCAATGAACAAGGAAAACTATTTGTACTTGTGCAGTTGTTACCTAAAAGTAGTTACTCAAACACACTGTAGATAATGCCAGTAGTGTGCATCAAAAGAGCTACAGAGTAAGTACCTAGATGTACACACAAATTGATTAATCACTGAAAACATCTAATGATGTAAGAAAATACACTGATTTGACTTGATAATATAAATAAATTGACTTGATATTTAACGGTTCTAACGTGGCAGTGAAGAACATTAGGATTAAACTCAGCATCATCTGTTTAAAGTTGAATGGAACATATTTGAGTGTTTATTTATTTCAAAGTATTTTAAAGATGACGTCAACTGAGTTGTAACACTAACAAAAAATGGTGTAAAATCTTAAGTCTGCAAATAATGCATCACTTGTGTGTACATATGCATGCACAGCAGTCTGTACTTTACCTTCAGTAGGTAGAGCTGCCATGCACCAAAAAGAAGTGTGCTTGATTACTGTAACACCGGGTTTACTAAGTTTTACTATTTCAGAGACTAGGAACAGTATGGACAGGAGAAAACTCACCAAACTGAGTTGTGCCTTTCATTCCCAGCTACTTTGCCCTTTACTTTTTCTAAACCAGTCAAACCTTTGAATATGTTTCATTAAGGGAGCTGGCCATGACAGCAAAAGGAAACTATCATCTTCTATTAGGAAGCAGATTTCCAGGATGATGACAGATGAAAGCAGCTGTCAAGCAGGACATCAGCATGATCTATCTGCCACTTTATCTGAAGGTTTTGTCCATTAGCTACATGCCAAAACCCAATTACACTTGGAACACAAATGGAAAGGCTAAGCAGGAGAAGTATCCCTCACTTACCCTCCTATCTAGTTAGTAAAGGAGGCTCACTAAACTGTAGGGACATGAGGACTATTAATGCTGCAGCGAAGCACAAGCCTGGGAGAATCAGCCTCGTAAATATTTCAGTGACAGCAAGAATAGGGTGAGAACAAAATACCCTGTCTGTCATCAGCCTTGTCAGGTCTAACAGGTATCTGTGCCTCCTGAAAGCATCCCATTAGCAGGAGGGGACACTTGGAGGAGAATCAATTTCAACTACTATCCTATGCTGCCATCCTCTCCCTTTACATGTCAAAGACAGAAGATACTTCAGAGAGGGAGCATACAGGAAGGGTCTGAGAAATGCATGCTTGTCCAAGTGTGAAGGTTTTTCTTTCTATTACAGCTTACTACTAGCCTGTGACAGACAACTGAAAGCCTTTTGCCAGTCAATGTGGCAATCGCTTTCAGATCAAAGGGCTGTTGACTAATATAGGCAGGGGGGTGGGGGAAATAAAAGAAAGCAAAACACTGGATTTTATCTAGTGGGGAATAAAAACTACACGTCTACAAAGCTATTTGCCTTTGCCCCTACTGAACACACTGCTGGTGGTAGAGCATTAGGCTGCCGTTCTCTTCCTCCTTCATGCTTTCACAGTTGAACATGAAGCTTAAAACCACCTCTGTAGTTTTTAATATTTGTTTCCATAACATTCAGGTGGGCAATAACACATCCCAGACTTTCCCTTTACATGCAAATGAATTAAGAGTTAGAAAAGGCAGCTTTGGGGGATGGGAAAATTTGGTAGGGTATAACCATTCTTTAATACAAAGAAAGTGTGCAGCAGGTTCAAGAATTCACTCCAGGAAATCTTAGGCAAAACTTACATGCAGGGACAACATAATACACTTCACAGACGCCAACGTTTAACCACCTGAAATTGGAAAAGAAAAATTCTTTGCTCTAGGTCATGACAGTAAATATACACCAACAGATCCTGGACCAGTACTGACAGGAGGATGTTTTCAGCTTTCCAGGCCTGCACTTGAGTGGAAGAACCAAAGAAAAATCTCAGCTGAAATTAAAAGAAAGCAAAAGAATATAAATCACTATTGCATCCAAGAAAAGTCTGTTTTGTTGCTTTCAAAATACTGCACAAATACTTTGTAGCATTTTAGGCTGTAGCTGTATTGCATAGAAATATTGCTGCATCTGGGAATATGAATTCCTCCACTGAAAAAAAATGGCAGTTTGTACAGCGGAGTAACAACAGTGGAAGAACTGAAGCATGCCTTGAACTTGAAGGTCTCTGCTCAGCAGAAGTGAAACACAGCTACATAGCTGTGCTTTATTTATTCACTCAATGTAGAAGGAAAGCATGCAGTCGTTTATCTCTTTACTCACTTCTTGAACCAGCCAGGCCCCCAGCCCTCACACAGCAGTTTCATTGACACCACAAATCCCCTTGGTGCCTCCTACAGCTACAGCAAAACAAGAATATTTAGTAAATATTACCTATTGTTCACATTGCAAGGTCGATTCTCTCCATTGCCTAGAAAATAGTAATTTTTTTTCCTTCTAAATACACCGGAATTTACATTTCACACAGTTATATCCCTCCTTCTCTCCATCAAGGCATTAGAAAGGTATTTTCAATCCAAGATGTCCTTTAGCTAGGGAGGGATGGTACAGCTCCTTCCTGGACTGTGAGGCTGATAGCAAAACTAGACCCTCATGCCCTCCAGAAAAAAAAATGAGTGCCAAGTTGTTTGATTTTAATGCTGATGAGAATGATCTTTACATGCAATGCTGATACAATGGTCCTTCAATGCAATTGCCAATTTTTCAGCATTCTGTGGTATCATCCTCTTTCCATATATTACTCAAGTAAAATACACACCCCACTCACTGCTCTGCCACATGCAAACAACTCAGTAGAAAATGTTCCTTAAATATCAGTAGTTTTATCCTTCAACACTCCTGTCTCTCCTTTTATGATAGATTTTATTTTGCATCAATTTAGAATATAAACATTGTGCTGAACACCTCAACAGCAGCACCAGTCCAAGAAATCTGTTCCATTTCAGGCGATATATGGTTACTCAAGACAAACTGGAAGGTCTTGTATCTTTTCTTTTGCATTAGAAGTTTCTTATATTCATCTGTGCAGCTGAAACCCACTAAGCTAAATCTACAACTATTGCCCCACCCTGATACAAACTTGGTTTTAGCAAACAAAGTAAGTTTTATTTTAAAGTGAAAAGGAAGCACATGAATACCATATAATAATGTGTAAAAAGAAAGTAATTCTCAACAAATCTGGAAAGGGAATATGCAGTTATTGCCTTGTTGCAAAAAGAAATCAGATTCTTTGGAATATGTAATAATGGCTATAAATTTAAATAATTCTAGAACATTTTCCCACTTCCCAACAATAAAAAGCCCAAATATGTCAGATGTCTTGAGGTGAACACTTGTTATTTACCCTACATCTAAAGCAAATACATGGAATACTTTAAGTGTTATTTCTAAAGCATCTTCAACTTATAATCACAAAGTGTCTGCACTTTGGCAATTCTCCAGAGAAATATCCTCTGTTGACTCTAAAGAAAGGAATTTAAAAGGGCATCAAAATGCTAAACTTCTCACCAAATATAAATATAACCTCATTTAATTAGGGAAACAGTTTAAGATATGCGCCTTGGAAGCAGAGAAGCACAGTTGTTAAAATACCAGAAAAAAAAAAGTAACATTATAAAACATTTAACTCAAAATCAGAACAGTTCTTTAATAATTGCAAATTAACTTTTTACAATATCAATTTTCTAACTTTCTGGGCACACTTCCTGGTAAACACTTGAGTATCCTCTGTGAATTACAAAGAGTAAGTTTTCTGTGTTATACAGATAAAAAAACCTGAACATTCTTAACAACTTGGCATCACATCTTCTTTTAAAAAACAGATCACACAATAATTTAGACAGCATTTATAGCATAAAATCAGACACCCCCTCTTTAATCACTCACAAGAGCAGTCATTAAGAATACAACAGCTTTAGGAATACAAATAATGAGGATGTAAAACTATCTGTGCAAAACTGCATTATTTTTACTGTCTAAAATTTCAGGAAGTAACACCGCCGAAAGCAGAGAGAGGATAACAAAGACAAACAGTCATGAAAGCAATGCTACCTTAGATTTTCAAACAGGAATCACATTATGAAGTAAATATTAGGTAAAGAAAAAAAAATCTGATGGCACCTTGAACAACAATGACAAGTGTCCTGGAAATTGCAGTTGAACAAGAATTCACACAGGTTCATGTTAAAAGTCTCTTTCAGGAGTAGCAATTGATTTGGGGGTATCAACTCTAGCATTTCTTTCCATGCAAAAATCTATCTTTCCAACATCTTTGCTTTGCGGGCTACTAATGCATTTAAGAATGAGCAGTCTTTTGAGGAGTGTGCTTTCTTCCATGCATCTGAAATCTTTAAAACAGCTGGATCATTGATTCCCTGGACTTCCCTACTCCAATCCATTTAACTGCAGAAGAGAAAAGCAAACTTTTATTGTAAGTAATACAAAGCAAGAGCGGATTATAATAAAAAAACCCAAAAACCTCAGTTGAACAAGAACTATACTATAACCCAAAGAAAGAATCCATATTAAAACTTCTGAAAATTTTCAGTTCAACAACTAAATAGATACAAAAGTAAAGAAGTAGAAAAGAAGTTAAGCCATAATCACAAGTGTCACCAGGTGTATCACATTATCACAGCTATAAGCTAGTTTTCAATATTTTCCATGTTCATTAATATAAAATACCAGACAGGTTTCATGGCGCAGTAGTAAACCAAACCAACATGAAGAACAACAAGAAAATCTGTTTTACTTACCAGGAACGCCCAACTCCATTTCTATAAAGCGAACATAATTTTGTGCATTTACAGGCAGCTCATCAAATGCCCTTGCATTTGATATGTCTGTATCCCATCCTGGGAGTGTCTCATACTGAACCTCTACTTTGTTTAAGACCTCGTGGTTGGCTGAGAAGCAAACAGAAACAAAAATGTTATGTCCCAAGTATTATACATTCTCTACTATGAAACACGTAACTTTTCTTACACAAACAGGCTTGCTCATAAGATAATACAAGCACTGAAGGTGCTGAAGTGTCACTTTGTGTTAATAGAAGCACAGGGGAAAAAAAATCCAGTAACTATCAGGACTTACACTTTAGGAATTCCAATGCTCAGTCACATGCATAGATTTTGCTTCAACCACAATCTTTTCAGTTCAGAAACCAACTTTTCAGGGAAATAATTCCCAAAAATGTTCATTTTTTTTTCTGAACATATACCAAGATCCAGCTCCCCATTCATGAGGGAATTGTGAAAGCAAAATTAAGCACCAGCTTGTCAGTACCAGGCAGTTAAAACACATTTTAATACAGCATAGGAGTGTACTTTTTACTAAACATAGTCATAAAGGTGCAGTTTATACATAACAGCCTTCTGATGCCCATGGACCCTTTGCCCTAGAACGACAATGCATGTGTCAGCCACTGTGGAGACCCACAGGCTGTATGAACAGTAACTATTCCAACTGCTTCTCAGAAGAGAAGCAAAAAGCATATTCTATGTTTTCCTTCATTTAGCAACTTGCTACAATGTTGTCCATTAACTTGGTATCCTGTGATGGATTTCAAGGACTGAGAAACATGCTAGGTGTATTGTTCTGGAATTGAATCACTCCAGTAATTATCTGAACATTAATCTTGGAATGACACAGGGCAGCAAAACAAAAGCCTTAAGCTCGAAAATGGTCAAAATATATTGATTAAAAAAATCAGAGGCATTCACTACTCTTGCCTTCCTGAAAAAGACAGGAGTCTGCCAGAGGCACTGTCATTAATGTTATGTAGGCTCTGTGTCTCACATCAAGTCACTCTTGCAAAGACATCTAGTCAGCTTGGGAGAGGTGTTTAGGTACAAGAGGCACAGTAGAGGTACAAATACAAACCATGGCTAATCCCCTCCAGCGTGTGTGTAGCCAACAAACTCAGACTCAGCATATTGAACAATTTGTCCTGGTGCAGGCGATACTTCGCCAGTGTTGTAAGGATAGCCTATATGGACCAGGCATTTTAAGTAAGGCTGAACGAAGACTCTGCTCTACTGTCCTCAAAATCTACAACAGCAAAGAAATGCACCATTTTTGCACTGAGGTGTTCACAGGTTAAGCCAAATGATCCTGAATCAATACTTATGGCAATCCAAACAGACAGGCAGGCACACTAAGGATTATAGGGTTGTAGAGGCCAAGGAAGCACTCTCTTTACTGTCAGCAGCAACAACTGAGGTGTTGTCTGCTGTACAAGTGATCTGTAGAACAGAATAGATATACTCAAAAGTGCCAAACCACAAACTAATCAGGCAGTGCAGATGGTCACTCATCTGTCTTCCTGGAGAGGGAAAGTGACTAAACACCTGATCTTGGAGGTCCACAGGCATTTTTACTTTAAAGCCTCTCTGATAAAGTTAGAGGGAGAAAGCTGAAAGCAACTGGAACTGAATGGTCTCATTTTGACTATAATCTTCCATTAGTCTGTATTAACTCAATTCCTTACTTCCCCATAAGAGAGAAAAAAAAAAAAAAGGGATACCTTCCTTGATGTTTCAAATGATTATTTAATTTTGTTCCAGGAGGTGTGATAAAAGAGGATGTGTGGTAAAGATAAGCCATAAACTGAGCTCAGTGTAGTAACCAATGTAGTGACCATCTAGATTTCTCTCAGGTCTTCACTAAGGAGATTTAGGGTTTCTAGAATATTCCTTAACAGCTTAATTAGATTACAGACAGAGCAAATACAATGATATTGTAATTTGGAGAGTGATGTGATGTTACTTCCAACTCAGAAATAATAACTTGAATGTGGGACTTGGCACCACTGTAAGAGAAAGATCCTCCAGCAATTTCCAGAAACTGAACATGAAAATAGTCATACAAGTCAGACCAAAGGTGCCTCTAGAACAGTGTTCCAGCTCTTCAATCTACAGCAGAAGCCCAGGGAAAAAGCACAAGAAAAAAAAGCACTCAAGAAGTAAAGCTTCTCCAAAATAATCTCCCAATTTCCTAAGGATCTGTGTTTTCAGACTTTCCTGAGCTAGAGGTTGTGTGTCTCTCTGCTGAGATCAATGATGTCTGAACTTGGACAGGAGGCATTAGCAGAACTAGACCACAGCTTTCACATTCCTTTTAAACTGAATAGCTCAGGGCTACCAGGGAGTTCTATCTTCCATGAACTCCTATGACTGAGCAGCTCCACAACAAAAGACTACAGCCCAAATAATACCGAGGTCAGCTGTAAATTTACAAGACATTTGAAGTTCTTTCTTAAAAGCAATTATGAAACGCCCATAAAAATCTAAGCTAAAAAAACCCTCCTGAGTGAGACTCGTATGATTCTCTGATGCAGGTGGAAAAAAGAAACAATATATGAAATATGGCATGCTTTCCCTGAGATGATGGGTACTGTGTGTGCTTCTAATTTAGAAACAGTCATTTCACAAGAAGGGTAAATCATGAACATCTCCAAGAGAGTGGGAGGGTAGGAAGGGAAGAGAGAAAAATAGTATGCCAGCAAGAGATTCCCAGACTAGATCTCTTCTAAACTAAATTCAAATGTCAGTGGCAAGTTTGGAAAAAAAAAAAAAAATTGTAAAAGCACACAGCATGCAGAGATGTAGACATCAGAAAAAGTCTAATGGTCTGCAAAACACACAGTGGGAAGAAAGTTACCTTTTGTTTTTTATGCCAGGGGCAGGGTTAACCTGCAGCATATGTGCTGAAAATGCTGCCAAATGTTGAAGAGTATAGCAAAGAGAGGTGTGGAACACAGAGGCACTGTGAGAGACAGCATCTTCCAGCTTACCAGAAGTTCAGCTCAAACTCCTTCCTGACACTTTAGGAAGGAAGACAGTATGTCAACAGCTTCTACTAGATTTCTACCAGAATTCTTCATTGTTCATACAGTACAGAAAAACACAGTTAGGTAGATGAGCCGCATTGTGCTGCTAGGACCAAAGGTCAACTACCTGTTACCTGGGCATATACAGGGAACGAAGTTTGCCTCCTCAGAGTTGTACATAACCAGATTCTGGTTCTATCTCAGACACACAAAGAATGAAAAAAAAAGCATTTACTGAATTCTTAGTATTGGATAACATGGCCACTTGCTTATGTCATCTTTAATAACGGACTACCAGAGAAGGTCCTCCTGGCTTGAGTACAACACAGTCCAAAGAGCTCCAGGTTAGACGACAGGTCTACAGGAAAAGCACTTACTGAGTAGTTCTCAATTCAAATGTGCAATCTCCATTATGTTCAAAGGCCATTTAAAACATACACAAATGTCCTTAATGTTTTGATATGTGTATCAATCAAGACTATCAGAGTCTTAAAAAAGGAAAAGCATTCCCTGGTTTAGTGCAAGATAAGTACTAGATTTCCTGAATAAAAGTGCATGACGTGTCTTTCAGCAAGCATTCAGACTGTAAGTGGCACTTTAGTTTGAAGATACTGGAGGGCATATCACAGAACTCCCACAAGCACATGAAGGAACAAAAGATTTTTTTAATTCCTCAGGAATTATTCTTAACAGATACATGCTATTTTCAAGGACCACTGGCAGATCATCACTTATTCCTTTATATGTAATTACATCTTTGCACTTCATAAATCCTTCTGTGAGTTGTATCCAATTACTACAGCTGACCTTCTCACCCACAAAAAGTTCTCTGCTGATGATATCATATGAAAAACTGTAACCTGTGACCAGCCTCTACCCCTGAGTTACCAATTAGAAAATGGGCATCTATGTGTACATTAGAAAAATTTAAAAGCCCAATCTTTAGTACTGCTTAATGTTCTTCCTTTTTTTCTGGAGTATCTCTACTATTGCAAACTGAACAAGATGCATTACCTACAGAAACACTGGCTTCTGATAGTTGAATATTTTAACATGCAGGTATACTGATGAAGTAAAAATGACCACTAAAATGACCACTGCACTCCTCAGGAGCTACAGTTTCTATCATGCTAAGCTGATGTGAAGTAGAAAATAGACTTGCTTTCACCTAAACTAATTGTTCACTTCTTCCTCCACACCTTTCCCCTCTTTTCCAGTTTGTACGTGTAATAGGTTTTTGGCTGCTCTGTGGACCATTAAAGAGAAGTGAATTGTTAGAAAAGCAGCACATGGAGAGAAAAACACGGGTTTTCAACAGGACCAGTTCTCTCATGTAATTCACAATGTGCTTAAATGAAAACTTGGCCTGCTAAAAGTGGGGATCAATACAGTAATGGGAACAAGATAACTGGGTTTAGGGTATAAATCAAGCTTCCAGTCTAGCCTGAAGGTGATTCAAGCTGTATAAAAGCAAAGGGATAAAGTAGTAACAACACTTCTGTTTTAGAAGCTTTATATAGCACTTTGCATCTTTCTAGTAGAAAAACGACAGTATTTGGTACAGGTGTCTTTAGGGTGCGGGTACAGGTATCGTAAAAGATGTCTCTGGTGCATCCAGGAAGACATTAATGGCTTTGATGCTGAAGCAACATACTGTTGTCCTAAGTTTTACAAGTAAAATGCATTTAAAGTATCAGATTACATTTCACCAAAACCTAAAATTGTTAAACAAGCAATCTTACCAGGAAAATGAGGTATGATTTCACCATCTAGTTTGTATGCAACACCAACTTTGATTTCTGGAAATACATCCAAGATATCCAATTTGGTAAGTGCCAATCTACAAAGAAACATTACTCCAGTTAAACAAGTTCAACAACTCTTGAATCTTATCACATTAAAAAAAAAATCAAACATGAAATTGATTTCTGCAAATTGCAATTAATTATATTTATTTTTAAAAAATCCTCTCATCTGGCACTAATCTATTATCTGGTCTGACTTTAAAAAAAAACCCAAAAACCAACCAACCAAACAACAACAACAAAAACACAACAACTACCCAAACAAAACAACAAAACAAAGAAACTTTAAACACCCTTTTCGTTCCATCCTTAGATCTAGTACTACAAGAAAATGGCAAAAATCAAAGAACAGGTATTCTCTAATTGAAGTCACTGGTCTACAGTTTCAAGTGTTATAATTTTAATTATATGATTTATTATTTATAATCTTAACAAGTGTTCTGCCAAGATACTTTATAACCATTCATTTGAGATAGTTTCATTTCATGATGCCTGTTGCTGTCTTTTTCTGTCCTCTGCCAAATATTCCTGTCCTACAGTGAAGGCAGGAAAATAATCAAATACTGGCTGTGCAAATAACTGGCTGCATCTTATTTTAAACTGCAAACAATAGAAAAACCAGAAATATTTTGGTAAAACATGTATTTACACTATTTGATCTACTACAGCTTTTACATCAGTTTGTTTCAGACACCTCTTTTTCATTTTAATTAAAAGTCACATCCAAATTTTCTACACTTGCACATACTTCTAAAGATACTGGTGGATTCCCATCTGTCTTATTTTGAAAACAAACTAACAAAACAAAGCCCCACCAACTACATTCCATTTCAAGGCCCTTGTAATGCATTTGATTTGGGTTCGGTTTGGTGGAATGATAGGGCTTGGGATAGCTTGAAGCATCAAGTACTAAGGTACCTAAGTGCTTCTTGGATAATTTTAAATGAGAAAGTGATGTGCTACAAGTAAAGAAAAGAAAAACCCAAGAGTAGGAAAATGTCAAATATAAAAACATATAATGGTAGGACAAATGAGGAACAGCTGATTTATCAAAATATCAAAACAATCAACAAATCAATACTAACAGTCTGAATGCTACTAATTAGCATATGTACAATTTACAGTAATCTGCAGCATTTCATGATTTTATGTCACTTTTCCAGCAAAGCTGTCAAAAATACTCACGCAGTAAATCCGTTAATCATGTAGGCGTATCGGAGTGAGACAAGGTCCAGCCAGCCACATCTTCTCTTTCTACCAGTGGTAACACCAAACTCTTTACCTCTCAGTTGCAACAATTCTCCAATTTCCTAACAAAGAGTAACACTATCACAGGAGTGTGTGGGTTTTTTTGATTTGCAATATATCATGCAGGTGTTTACTTAACCACATTTTACAATATATATAGTAAACTGTTGTAAAAGTTCTTCCCCCAGTTTTTCACAGTGCTGTCTATTGTGATCAAAACTGAAATACAGAACACTATTTCTAATTCAAGAGAATGCGTTTTATCCAAATTTCTCAAAATTTGTTCCTGTTCTATAAATGCCTTCTATTTCATAGAAAGGTCTAAGAAACTTACAATCAGATTTGGCAGTCCTGTAAGCTCAGTCTAGAATCAGAAGACTGAGACATCCAAACACAGTCATCTACTTGCATTTAATCATGAACTCTGATTTAACATAGGAGACACAAGACACAACAAGTTATTTCACCCAGTCATAGGTCATATCTAGAGCTGTAATACTCACATTATCTTGTTCTGTAGGAAAGGCACCGATTCCAACTCTAGTTGTATATGCTTTCACAACTCCATACACTTCCCCGACATTCTGTGGTGGCATGCCCAGACCAGTACACACTCCTCCAACTGAGCAGTTTGATGAAGTCACAAAAGGATATGTGCCTATGAAAAAACAAACAAACAAACAATGGTTTTAGAAACGTATTAAAACACTGGGTTAAAATTCTGTGTTTGGGTTTTTTTTTAATCTAATGTGGTGAATGTATTGCACTTACTTACGTTTTACAACACTAAAAAACAGAACACACAGTAAATGTATTTTGCAGTCAAGAACACATTCAATGAGCTCTTAGGTTTGTATGTACATTGTCTAATCCACCTCTATTGAAAAACATAGAAAACTTACCACTTACTTCAAATGGGACAGAGGCACAAGTTGACTACATTACAATCCTGAATAATCACACAAGTGACAAGCCGGAGTAAGACACCAGAAAACATAGCTTTGCTATGTTATGTAAAATATACTCAGTAACAGAACAATGCAGAAATTTAAAGGAAGACTTAGGAAAATGGTATTTAAAGGTTAGAGAATACAGGCTTACTGTTTTTAATTCTGGGGGAAAAAATAAAATACAATCTCTACTTATTGGTCAGCCCATTATAAGGATAAGAAATTGCAATAAAACACACAGCTCTGAAAAGAATAACTTTGCTTCCATAATCAAATGCAAAAAAAATTCATTAAAAAAAGAAGACTCCTGGAATGTAGTCTAGTATATTAGTGGTAAAAGTTTGTCTCCAGTTAAATATTCATTCCTCATTTAAAATACAGCCTGGACTAAAAAGATAAGAGTTAAACCTCTCAAAATCCTTAGGTTTATACCTTTTCTCTCTTGGTTTCTAAGTAATGAAAAATGAAATAGAGCATGCCAGTCCTTAGCTGAGTTGTGAACAAGTACTTCAGTCTTAATAACTGCACATAAGCAAGAAACTTCCACCTCATGCATCAGAAAGGGTTTTTTTTTCTTTTGATATGAGTCAAAGGTGAAAGAGAGGAACAATCAAGACATAAGGAACTGAAAGCAATAGAGTTCTTTCAGCAATACAAACAACTTTAAGAAGCCAAAATCCTTCAGAGACTGTTCAGGGAGGTTTTGCAGATTAGCTTCAGCTATCTCTACGTTCTTTTGCTTAACTCAAATCACCCAAGAGAAAAACCCAGGCTTACAGGTGATATGGAACAGCAGTTTGCAAGCGTTAGTCTTTATCTCTCTTAGAACACAAAGTAGTTGAGCTTTTCTTTACCAACAGGTAAGTATAGCTAGTAGATATCAAAACCAGAGTCAATGAGACAATTCTTACTCACTTTTACCTGCCAGACTGATACATTTACATTGGTTTATCCTCACTCTGTGTTTAAAAACACAGGAAACCACACCTCCCCCCTACCCCCAACAAATGCACATGTGAGCTTCATCACAGGCTCCAGGAAAGAGGGATGGACTGCAGGGATGGGGATTTACCATTCTCACTGACAACAGATACACATTCAGAAAACTCACTTCAGTATTAAGACTTCCATTCAACAAGGCACAGAAAATAAGACTCATTCAGAATACTTAATAATTTTAGCAATGTCAAATGTTTTGACTAGGACTTGCCCATTGTTAATCCAAGTGTCTGATATACTGATGCTGTCTACCTAAGGCAAGCAGATACTCTCTGTGTGTATGGTCTCACAGCACAGAGAGTAAAAAAACCTAAGTGACACAAACATCTCTGTATGAAATCCAAAATCATCACCACTTACAAAAAACAATGACCTAAAGTCTTCTGTAATTACTTTGGTTTTGAATCGGAGATTTCCCTGTGACAAGGGTATTTGAAGAATTCTTTCCTCTTTCTTTTTCTGATTGTTCAAAAAAGGATGTGTCTTCTAATACTCAGATAATCATGGGAAAACTTGGTGCTTACACTTACAGTGACTAGTCTAGAACATGTTTTCCTCTTAAAAGAAGAGACTTTCAAATTCAGTATGTTTGAAAATGCCCAATATCAGAACGCCTATCAGCTGAAAGCAGAGTGCATGCCAATTTTATATTTGTCTGACAGCACTTCTTACAGGCTTTGATTTCAGACTTAAAATAAAAATGACATGGTTATGATATGGTTACAAGGCTAGTGAGACTGAAGAAAAATGTGGCAAAATACAGGAGTAAATCATAGAGGCTGCTTATGCCTACACAGAGGTAGAATAAATTACCTGTTCTTACAATATAATGATAACCAAACGTAATCATCCCATAAAAAAAATAAGAAGGTGCTTCGATCTACAAGCTTCTAATTTTATTAGCAAAATTACAGTGTTTTAAAGAAAAACTGCACTATTTTTAATATCAAATTGATTGGGATAACCTTTTCACTCTTGCCTCATTAGCAATCCAGATTACTGACACCTTTTCTGACATTGTGAAACAGTGGAAAACCAAGTGTTATATAAAGACTTTTTTAAAAAAGGCAAGTTGATTTTTCAAAAGTCAAGAAGTATTTTGCTATATACTTTGCCTCTTAAAGCTCTCCATTTTTATTCTCAAGTATTTTCCATAGATGTAAACAATTGTGAGTTATTTCACATGAAATTTATAGACACTGAAGTAATAGGCACACTCTAAGAAAAACCACCTGATCTTTACTATTATTCAAATAATTACTCTTGGGAGAGTCCAAGATTTTTTGAAGTATTTTAGTTAACATACCCACTCACCCACCCCTGTATTGTATCCTAGTCATAAGAGAGCACTGTTCTTCCAAAATACAAAACAATTCTGCCATAAGATCAGCTAAGCATGGAAGTGTTTATATTTAGTATTCCTCTTTCACAACATACATGTGTAGCAACATGTCTCAAAAAGGTCATACCTACCAAAATCTATGTCCAGCAGTGCTGCATTTGCACCTTCTACTAAGATCTTCTTTGGTGGTCCATGTAAAGCCTCATACATGAAATAAACACCATCCCTTACCATTGGTTTTACTTTTTCCATGTAGCCCTGAATAATACAAAAGACTGTTGTATAGTATGATTTCATTACGGTAAAGGCAGCCAGAGTAGAATTGCTATTGTTGCCTCATAACAATACTTGTATTCCTTTTGAAAAGGAAAAGAAATGCTAAATATGCCATAATACGTGAACAAGGGAAGGAAGAACATGGGAATCAGATTTACACAATAGACATGTATGGTCTTTCTAGGAGGAAAGAAAGAAAAAAGGGGAAGAAGGGGAAGAAAAGAAATAAAATCCAAACTTCACTAATACTTTAGAAATATTCAAGCATGACTATAATCACTACACTGAATTTGGTATTCCATTTCCGAGTGTTCAAAATTCTCCCCCCAAACCAGCATGTAAGGAACCAAAAAATGCACACATTTGTAAACTGCAATTTGTAAGTAAAAGTAAAAAGTTACTTATTGGACTTAAGGGTCAAATGCTTGAATGCCACTGAGTACCTCGATGCAAGAAGCCAGTAATGTTCAGATTTATCACTTGGTACACAGTCTTTTTCCCCACGAGAACACATGGAAGTTCTCATTTTAACAATTTACTTAATATGAAATATAACACTTTGTCTTTCAGAATTGAATCAAGTGTATTAGCACAAGACAAGTAATTTTCCTCTAGCTACAAATACATGTTGTGTTTTCACCCTGAGTTTTAGATTTTCTGTAATCCTAATGTGCATTAAGTAAACTACAAAGCATTATGAAGCACTCAACTAACAGGTTTCTAGGTCTACATACTGATAAAAATACTACAACTCAACATGTGCAACAGCATTATTTAAAGTAAGAAAAACAGAAGTGCTAAGAACTCTCATATATTCTATTCTAGAGCTGCAAAAGTGAGTTTAGTGTGAACCGAGGGTACATGAAGGATGATTTCTTTGGCCTGATTTTCTGAAAGAATTAAACACGTAACTGTGCATGCCCTCCCTGTTCCACACATACCTCAACGATTTTAAACAATTTGCCAAATGTAGTTGAAGTTTTCTAAGGTTAAAAAAAATATCATACAGTTACGTTTCTGTAAAAAGCACGAACAAAAAGGCTGGGTGTAAGAGTAAGACACTTCAAAATTTTTTCAAATAAGAAATTGGATGCAGTGCAAAAAAAATTAATACTAGTGAGAAATCTGTCAACTGTCCCAATTGCAGGGAAAACACCAAATCAGAAATTGTAATTAACCACAAGACTAGTTTGCTGGCAATCAGGCTTCATTAGTTCTGCTTCTATCAACTTACATTCTTCTATGGTGCTAGACGTAGATTTTTTTCTTAAGGCTTGTTACTTAGAATAATAATTTACTCAGTTCTTAAGTTTCTGACACAAGGACTTAATATTCTGCCTTACAATGAAACACACTTTAGTCAACTACAATCCTGAGATTTTTAAATCCTAGACAGTATGTTTGAGCAAATTCAAGTATTAAAAAAAAAATTCTCCATATACAAGCTTTTTCTTAAAATTTACATTATTTCTCTTAAAACCAATTATTGAAACTTTGCAGAAAGTGGAGTTAAAAGTATCCCTAATGAGAGCAGACTCTTGAAAACAGATACATAACAATTTTCCATTATACATATTCTACTTAACTCCTTACAGAAGCACAAGCATCAGTCACCAAAGGATTTACATATCAGCAGCTGTACACAGTGACTATATAAGAGACAGAAACAGGCTTACCTTGAGCTTTTCCAATTCCCCTTCAATATCTATCTTTAAAGTAGGATATATTGCTTTGTACTGATTGGCTAACACTTTGAACCTGGAAGGCAAAAATGCGTCACTAAGGTTTTTGTTTGTTTTCCTCCTCAACCCCCCACAAACCTTAGGTTTTACTGGTTACATATCTGCAATAATTTAGTAATTTGACAATTTTAAATAAATTCTGTTAATAATTGAGTATATAATTGAATAAAATTATAGATTAAAACGTTAATTAAAAAATAAAATTCACAGGAATCAAATGTAATTTCTTACACAGAGTACTACCCAGAAACTATGCTTACAACTGTGTATTAAAATACAGAAATTACCTCTCAGAAAATTCATCAAAATCAGAAACAAGATCACACATCCTGAGTCCACTTCGAGCTGCCTTTGAAGAATATACTGGACCAATTCCTTTTTTGGTAGTTCCCAAGCTTGTAAAAGATAGTAACAGGAGTTATTCTTGACACCAAACTAAGGTGCTTTTTCTTTAAAGCCAATGTATCCTTAGCATAAAACAAAATGATGTTAATTGTGAGCATTTAACCTTGTTTAAAGCATTTAAAACAAGATGGTTTTAGTATGCAATCTAGTTTCAGAATATCACTGTTTTAAACATGCACATATGTTAATTTTATACATACTTCTGGTTTTAAACCAATAACCTCATACTTCAGTGAATTCTTAAGTATTTATTTGTACACAATTCCCAACTTTTATACTTTTAAGAACCAAATGCCAAGAAAACATCCTTCAATACCAAGAATTGAAAATAATTATACACCTTCCTAAATACGGTCCTGAAGACCCACAGAAAATTCTCCATAAACCCACAGCACAAACAGTATGGATTTCAAGTTTGTATGTAAGAAATATTTCATTTAATTCTAAATACCTCAGTTGGAGCCAGGAAAAGAGAGAGCACTGCCAAGTAGCCAAGAGTGACAGTGATACTCAGAATGCTGTATGCTTAAGGGTTTAGGAATGGATTTTCCACTGTAGCTGATTCTGAAAACCTGATTTTTTTCTTCTCCTTACCTGCCCACTCTGCCTGAAAAGCATTTTTCAGCTTAGGTCAGTGATACCATAATATACAAATTGCTTGCACTGACTTTACTGTGAGAGAAGTTCTAAGTAGTTCAGAAAGGGTCTTCTGCCAGAGTCTTGCTAAATAGCTACCAAAATGGAGCCAAACTGCACTCAGCACCGGCAGGTTATCAAGTATCTTCCCCATCACTCAACAGATTAATTAACTTATTAGGAAGTGCAATGGCTGCAGCATTTTCAGAAGTCTGCTGTACATTGCTAAGCTTAGATTTGCACGTAGGTTTTACTATTTTGATTTTTTTTTTCCTGAGCAGACACACAAAAAGCCTTATTTACTTCAGTTACAAATTCTGCATACACAGAGTGGCCCTACAGTTCTTTAAACTGCCTTAAAGGTACCATATCATGCCTCAGTTCAAGAGGGTCTGCATTTCAAGTAGGAGGCACAGGTCATATCTAAACTTTATGTTAAAGAGTACCAATTGATATGTCAGTGAACAGAAATACAGTTCATTATTCATTTTAGTTACGTCCTTAGTAGTTTGTATTAGATTCAAACCAATAATCTGGTAAAAAAACCCTGAATTCTTCCAATTAAACTCAATACCAAGTAATCTCAAGGTATGGTGTTTACCTCCAGCCAAAAAAAAAAATAAAAAATCTATCAACTTCGCATCACACAGTATCATTTAACCAGATACCCTCCACAGAGAATGTCTTTGAGGAGGAGCTGGTTTTTATTTATTTTGTTTCATTAAGACATACCAATTCATAAAAAAGTTAAGCTGTCAGAAGCCTCTATTTACAGAAGTTATAACAAACATATAAGCAGAATGTACTAATTACCTTTTCTATAACCTTTCTGCAAGGAAAGCTACGTGACCCTTACTTGTGACTGTTTCTGAACTTCATTTGAACAGGAAAAAGCATTCAGTTAAAATAAACTTACCATTTATAATGTTCAAAGTGTTAGACACACAGTTTTAGCACCAGATATGCTATGTACTCAAATCTACAGAAAGACATATCAGCAGGCTATTTCAATTCCTCAACTCACAATGAACAGGAGACAATCTTTTGATAATCTGTGACAGCCTGTTCTTAGCCAACCTGTAGTACTACTCTCCCCACCACAGTTAGATAGTCGCTTAAAAGTTAGGAGGCAAAAGAGAGTAGTTTTAACAAGTTTGAAAACCATATGATTGTCACAGAATTTCAAGAACGCCAGAGAAAGAATACATACATCATTTTTAAGAGTCTTTTTAGCTCTGAATGTAGCTTTTTTTTTTCCCCTGGGTTTCTTTAGAACAAATTAATTGTGACTTCCTTTACAATCTTTAACACTAATGAATAAAGTAGTCACTTCTCTCAAGTAGCTGATTAATTGCAAATATTGTCATATAGCAATTTTGGCTTGCACTCCATCAGTATTCAAGAACAGCAGATACACACATCCTGACTCCTTAGAAGAAGTATATTCTTCCATATATACATATTCTCATATATATGTGTGTGTGTGTTCTTTCTGATTGCTTTTTAATTCTTAAAATAACAGGTAACGGTACAGCAGCTGGTACAGCACAGCAAGT
Organism: Sclerurus mexicanus; assembly: GCA_013396755.1. Taxonomy (NCBI): domain Eukaryota; kingdom Metazoa; phylum Chordata; class Aves; order Passeriformes; family Furnariidae; genus Sclerurus; species Sclerurus mexicanus. The sequence continues at coordinate 4,388,409 of VWZF01003842.1, forward strand.
GTGAAAATGACCCAGCGTAAAAATAACCGACAAATTGTCACTCAATAGCATCCTGTGTGAAGCAAGATCCACCCAAACCAGACATTCTCTTAAAGGCTATCATCACATATGATACCTCTTACAGGTAGGAATGTCTGAACTTTTCATCCACACAATCTCTCTTTTTGGAAGTTTGTCTAAGTTTACTGCTATCTGAGAAGTCTATAGTGCTACCTTGCTTTCCAGTTGTAGACCTGTCACTGTTAATTCTGCCAGCTTTTTCCCAATCCCCAAGAACTAGTGAGCTACTTGGAAAGCACAAGTTAAAAACATCACAGATAGTTTCTGAAAGCTTCAAAAGCTTCGGGAAGTCAGTAGCAGCCTGGAGTAGACAATGTGAACATTTATGTGCACTTCCAACAATAAAGCATTGTGAGACACCAGATTAGTCATAAAAGAGACCTTTCAGTTATTTGGAGATGACAGAAGTGTCCTTCAATCTTCATAACAAGAAATATATTTTTACGGAAATAAATACCTCCAGTAAACAATTAAAACATTTGGAAGCAAGAATTCTTTTTATAAATTAAGAACTAGGAACTTTTTCATGAGGCAAAATATCAAGATAGAACCTTTTAATTAGGAATATCTTTCACTAGCCCCTGGAAGACAAAAGTGTTAGAAAAGTGGAAATGATCCCTGCATACACCACATCGAAGAGTTACATGGATAATTAGTACTTTTTTTAACTTGATGACAAATTCCAATGTATTAAGTCATATTCGTACAAAGTCATTCCACGTTTGACAAAACTACCTACTTCTTTCCTGCTTGTTCCTGCCTCTGTTGTTCTTGGATGCCATCAGCAGCTTGGTGGAAATCAAACACTAAGAAAATAAAATAACTTAAGTTGAAAATTTGTGTGAAACAAATGACCAAATCAGTAATGATTTCTTCAAATAAACTCTAGTCCATTGTTTATCAATGTGAAAAAATAATATACACACCGAAGAGAGGCAAACAAAATGACAAAGAGTTTTTTCTGCTCTTTTACAAGTTACATTTTTATTACAGGAAAGAGTTCTAAGGCTTTTCAGATACTTTTTTTAAAAAGTGTTTATTTTGTACAGTATTTGTAGACTGAGGATACACATTCCACAGAATAACTAAGCCATTTCAGCTTTGTAGTGACTCAAAAGATTATACAGATAAAAAAACACCATGCAGCTGAAAAAAAGCCCAGAAACAGACTGTAGTAAAAAAAGGTCATACTGCTGAAATTTAGGTGGGAACTTAAAGTGCACATTCTCACTCATTCTAAAGATTGCTTAAACGATTTTATTTTTATGTTTTAGACAACGACAATTAAAACACATTTGGAAATACCAAAGCTCCCACCAACATCTGTTATATAAACAGAAGTCCTCTTCATAAGGCCTGATTTTTTTTTCATGCATTACATTGTTATCAATGACAAAGATTATGCAAAGCATGCCTTGCATCAAGTCTTTATCTACCATAAAAGCAAAAAAAACCCAAGCAAAATCCAAAATCTTACAAGACTCATGTCAAATACAAGCATTGGTACACAGTTTACAGGCAAACAGAAGCCAGCTTAATTTTCTTAAGTACTATCTCCTGAAAGTTAAAAACTAATGAACACATTACACAGGAAAGACTGAAAACTTGCAAGAAACAGACTCATTTAATAAGTACTCTAGTTTCTCCATAACAAGAGTGGTTTTCCTGTTTGCTTTATCAGTTTGTTTTTGCATTTATTTCCACATATTCCTGTATTTTAAAGGATTACACTACGCCCAGCAGCTTGAACCTATCTTTGGTTGATCTTTCATTACAGACTAATCATTCACAGATCACCAATATCCATTTTAGAGAAGACATTTTTATCGTGGCAACAGATCTTCAGATTGTCATCAAAACTTTCTAAACAGAGGCATTCTGAAAGTTCACTTCTGTTAAGAGGGTGAATGGCTATGAGTGACAGTCAGTTGCTGGTCCTTTTTACTTTACTTATGGAAGCTTCACAGTATTGCCATTGCCATATAATCTACATAGAAAAGTTTTTCCAATAATCGAGCAATTTTCAAGTAATTCATCTACAGTGATTCTTCTATCACAAAAGATATTGGTAACTTAGAAACAGTTACTCAACTATTTAAAACTCACTAGTTAATCCAAAGTAAAAATGTGTTTACTCTGAAATAACATGTTCACTCAGTAAGCTATTCCAGATTGGTTTAAAAAACAAAATAAATAAATAAATAAATAAATTAGACTCCAAACCAACCAAAGAAAGCAAAACCAAAAGCAAAACCTTTTTTCAGTGTTACAAGCTTTTATCTTATAAAGTCCTAAACAGTTTGCATCTTCAGAAAATGACTACTGGAGCAGCAATAATGTTATAATATCTCAAGAGCTAATTTAAAGGATGAATTTATGTAATAAAGATGTAGTAGGAGTGGTATAGGAAGTGTCTCTGAAGCTCTGCGTTGGTGAATTGAATTCTAAACACTGCTTTACTCCAGGCTCTGAATTGCAGGGCTGTTTGGAGCACAGGCTGGAATCAGTGCTTGACTGATGAGCTCCTTGCAAGGAGGGCAGCCATTCTCTCCATCCCTGCAGAGTCCTTACCATGAAAATTTCTTTATGAAGCACACGGCAATTTCCTTGGTAGGCAGACCATTAGTTTGAAATCAAACCCAGTCATGTGGTTTACCAGCAAAACAGGTGCTGTAAGCAACACTGCTTATACACCAAAAGGGGAAATTAATCCTTCAGTCAATTCACTTCTGAATGCTTTTTGACTGCTCTGCCCTTCTAATCTTTGGCTTACAAAGTGAACCTGCTTTCCTGACTAAGTGATGCTTACAGAATAGGATTAGAGTCACTAGAATATAAGTCTGGGAGGTTCCTGAGTGGTGAACAGTTTTTTTCTAGAACCTTCAATAAACCAAAGCAGTCCATGGAAACTTAATTCAAAGAAAAGTACAGACCTATGTAAAGAGATGGCTAAAAATTATCACACTCTTACTGTCACAAAGTTCAGAGAAATCAAAAATTAACAAAAAAAAATCAACACAAAACCAAACACAAACAGGAACTTACCAATATGAGCCCTGTCAGAAATTATTAGTCTTTTTTCCCAGCCTTCTAGCCCTTAAAAGACAAAATGAAATAGTTCAAATTATGTTTTGTATAGCGTTTTTGTCTTCTGATGTATAAAGTATAAATACTTATCATGTTTAGTCTTCAGTCAATCTATTTTAAGATTGAGCAGTCACATTGCAGAGTAAAAAAAAGTAATTTCAGTAATTAAAACTTGGCATCAACCTATAAAGCTGAGAAAATCGTGCTTATTCGGGATAAGAATTCAAGCTATTCTATTAGTTCCTCAATTTTAGCAAACAATTAGTAGCTTTTTTGGTTTTGAATAATATAGACCAGATTGATTTACCTCACTTACAGAAGACTGTTGCCAAGCATGGCTATAGACATAACACAGAGTATCCAAAAACTGAGTTCTGAATCAAGAAGTGATTACCACAGCACCTGTTTACGTTAACAGGGCCATTAAAGCGTGCAACAATATTGTAAGACCTAAAACGACTATGAACAGGTTAACACACTTAAACAAGCATACTCCATCTAAATCTTTTGAGGAGGGCCCCACAAACTATTTTAAAAGTAGTATCTTAACATTTTCTCACCTTTTCCTTTCTTTAAGTTTTTTTCAGCTTCTTCAAAGAGTCCTGGCAAATGAATTACAACCCCATTTCCTGAAGAAAACCATCACACAACATTAATTTAATGCATTGTTGAGCATGGGAAAAAATATTTCAAACAGGTCAAAGACACTTTGTGTAGAGTATTTTTGTGTAAAGTATTTTACTTATGTTTTTAAACTTCCAAGATAATGCAATTTTTTTTCTTAGGGATTTGCCTGAAAGACAGATTTGCTCCTTTCTACCTACATGCACTGAATCTTTTTAATAAACTCAACTAGCTTCCAATTTAGATCAGGAGAAACAGTAAAATCGTGGGATAGTCTAAAATGCAACTTCCTCTTATCTAAAACTAACTTCCCACTTTGTACTTAATTTTAATAACTTTATTGTTTTTTAAAAGTTTAGCATGTTTCTACCATCATTATAAACACTGGCAACCCCTCAGGCTGTGCCCCCTCTGCTATAGGCACAGAATATTCTGTATATAGAGTCAGGGTTGTTAAAAGACTAGCAGAAGTATCAGAGGAAATAGGTCTCTTGAAAGGGAATTTGCCTTCCTACAGAGTCACATTGCTCAGAAAAAGGCTACTGATTCATACAATTAACCAGCATGACTGAGTACCCAGGAAGGGGCATTCCCATATGGGAAAACTGAACCATCTTAGGTCATACCAAACTCAGTAGATCCAAAGCTACCAGTATAACATATAGAAAGAAGGGACCTGCCATTAAAAACTATTTGTATATCACCTAATTTCACATAGATAAAAGCATTCTAAACATCAAAACACAAGTATTTTAAGACTTCTTCACTATAACCTTCATGATGCATTCCTGATCAATGGAAATACTCTATTATAATACTACAATCATTTTGCCCTTGCCCTTTTTTGAACCTATAAGCTCTTTCAGTGGAATCTTCAGTATTTTTTTCCCCAAAAGAGATTTTAAACACAAGGCATATATAAAAGAAACTAGAACAACAAACTTCTGAACAGCCAAGATCAAAAGACAGAAGATACAGACAAGATGATCTGTAAAAAGCTCTCCTGACTACCATATTTTAAAGGATGGGGGCTTTCCAACTCAGCTGAGTCCACCAAACAACACATGGCAAATGGGCATCCTTTTTTACTGTTTTCAAGCAATAATCTTCTTAAGAAACATAACACAGTAACACATCAAAAGAGAACAGAAGTACTATCATCTGCCTGAGCCCTCAAAACTAGAAGCAGTTAACATCCCAAACTCCCCTTCATCAGCAGGAATCTATTTCCATGCCCATTGGCTCAGTTTCTATAGAAATTGATTCAAAAACTATCCCATTATCAAGTCACAATATAACAGCTGAAAAGAGACAATTAACCACCAAATCCCACCAAGTACAGAGTTACTGCTGACTATGAGTACACAGTCACTACAAGCTGGACTGTTTATGAGTCCAGTAACTTGTGACAGAGCTGCTGTTCAGCAAACTGGCAATGACCACTTGCTCTTGGCACATGTAGCAAGCGGAGAGGCAAGACTACAGGCTCAAAGCAAGGAGACACAGGAAGAAGGGACAGGAAGACTATGGCAATCGAGTCCTGATTTGGACAAGTACAGTGTGTAAGGGACGGGAGTTCTAGGTATCAAAAAATTAAGATGAAAGTGTTGTGAGGTCACAGACTTTAGTGACCCAGAGACTCATCTGCTTGGTGAAACAGCACTCAAGCTCATACACAGTTGTAATGGTGTGTACACACGTTTTATATTTACCTTCATTTTTACAGGAAATTGTATGGGCTACCCAGCATTATTATAAATGTTGGTCCTACAAGCAATCTAAAGGAGAAAAAAAACACGTAGGATTGGAAACAGGGAGAAAGGTAAGTAGGTTGTAGGGACAACAGACTGAACAATCTAAATTCCATTTCATGAAGCAAACAGATCATAGATCCTGACATCACCTAGTACTGCCACTGTCCTAGACTTCTGCTGTCCTGTCCTGAGAGGACTTCTTCGTAAGAACTCTATAGTGAGGAAGCCCTTTTTAGTCAGCATTCATTTCACAATTCAATGGAAAAGGGAGGAAAGATCGATGTTTCAAAAAGTACTGGTAGGAACTTAGCAGGGCTAAAGATTAAAACAGAGAGGAGGTATCCTGAGAATAAAATAAATAATTGGCAGAGAAAATAAGAAGGAATGGGAGAATGAAGATATGCTGGGCAGCTAGATGTTTGTATTGACAGACAAGAACAAAGATGAACAACAATCGAAGACAATAAAACAAACTTCTGTAATCCAAACTTCACGAATGAGTTAGGGCAGTTATTAGGATGACAGTAGAACAGTTGATGCCTATGAAAAATTAAAGAAAAAAATCTTTCTCCTGTATGTCCTCAGACATATTTTATTATTTTAATATGTCAGAAGACTGTAACTACAGTGCTCTCTATCTTTTAGAGATGTCTACTTACCAATGAATGCAGTGACTTTTGGATTGATGATCCCACTCGGCAGAAGGTGGAAGTCATACTCCACAGCATCCACAACAACTGTATGTCCTGCATTATTGCCTCCCTGAGTGGGGGGCGAGAGGGGAGAAAAAACCCCAGTGTTAATAGTTTTTGACACTAAAGAAAAATGAACACACGTTATTAAAGATGGAATAAACTTGTTTCAATTCCAATGCTGTATTTTCATTTCTGTTACTGACAAAAGATCTTTCAGAGATTTCCTTTTCCCAGGAAGTCAGCCAAACTTTTTATGTGAAACGACAATTTCAACATCAGTATTATCTGCCATATAGACTTTGGACAGTGTTTTGGTTCATCAAAGGTACAAAAGCCTGGAATAAGATTAAAATGTTTCTAAAAATTATTGGACAGAAGCATGAATATTCTAGAACATGCAATCATTTCTGAAAGCCACCATCAGTTTCATTAGCTTCCTGTTACAATTATGTAAAGTGTTAAAGTGGAAGTGCAACCTTAGCAAAGTAAAAAAACAAATGGCCAGTTACACTGTATAAAACCATACAGTTATTGGGAAAGATAAGTCTAGTTGTTTGGCAACGTGTAGGCTTGTTGTTCTGAATTTTGGGCTGTCTCATGAGTGTTTTTGTATGAACAGGAACCAGCAAAGTTAACTAGTTCATTCTACACCTCTTTCACAACGACTGAGGCTCCGCAATAGTGCAAGTTATATCTGTGTATATATATAGATACAACACACATACGTAAACATTCTGGAGTGAATCTAGAGGCTGTGGTTTTGTAAGTTACCGGAAACAATTTGCAACCAACTAACACTTCACATTTCCAGCTCTTTTCATTACCACAGAGAGAATATTAACCGATTTGTTAAACTGAAATATGTCTAAAAAACAAAAAGAAGCTTGTGACCAAGTCTTAAAGGTCAAGAAAGGCTTATGAAACTAAAAAGATTACAAAACAGTTACCAAATATCCCCAGATCTTGTTTGTTGTACTTTTGAAAATAAGCTTATACTCTCTTGTGACCCAGTCATTTGTGTAAGATAAAGTCACCTAAAAAATGGTTGTTTGTCATAACCACAGGAACATCCTTTACAGGCACCTTGCATCAGAAATAAACAAGCTGCTTCAAAGAAGGAAAACCTTAAAGGAAAGACTTTTAAACTAAGCTGCCTTTCAGCACAAGACAAACTGAAGAAAGGCATTATATGAAAATAAGAAAAGAAACGATATGAAGTATTAATCCATGGAATTATAAATATGAAATATTTCAGAATATTGTCTCACATAAGATCTTTCCTAAGCAATGAACTCAACAGCTACTCACTACTTTTACAATGTTTACAAAGCTTACAAAGCACAAATCCAAGACATAAAGCCATATCTGACAGTACAAAAAAAGAATAGTTGCAGATATCAAACATTTGTACCAGCACAAACACAAATGCCACAGGTTTTTTCATGTAGTGAACCTTACCTTCAAGCAGCTGTAAAGAGTTTTGGATGCAGATTTTCACTGCAAATGATCTGACTCAATCAAGGAACGAGACATTTTTGACATGCGAAACATACTTAATGCACACAAAATGCAGGCCTTTCAAGTTTATTCTTTCAAGAAAATATTAAGTGTTCAGGAATAATCTTCCTCCTCCTGCTTCCATTCTTTCTACTCAACAGTAGCTTTTAGAGAGGTTATTTCACAGTCTACCACTCTACAATTTTATCTTTGATTTAAAAGGGTGCTAACTAGTTCCATTAGCAGGTAGATCATTTACAACTATTTTTGAAATGCAATGCTGATACTCCTCAGCTACTGCAAGTTACTCCAAAACTAGATATTATTCTAAGAACTATTAAGTCATATGCTAGGTTTCCTCAGTAACGAAAGACATGGTTTTTCTACTCAGTGTTTGAGAATCTAAGCACAAGCTTTTTTGGAGAAGAACAATTATGCACTACAGTAGCATTTATAGTCAACTACATCTGCTGAAAGTGGTAGTTACCTTCTTCCACATCAGATTCTTTCAAATTATTCCTTTCTATTAGATCCACTGTTAATATCAGTCTAGGTAGGTGTAACATGAACACTGAAGTGCTTTAGATGAAAATTCAATAGACTGGTCTAAGTACAACACTGAAGTACTGAGGTACTAGTAATTTACAAATGGGAAGACAAGTCCAAAGTTCCCACTGCAGCATAATAAACTGGACTAACCCATAAACAACACTAAGATTAGCGAATGACTATTCATTTGAAATTCTCTACTAGCTGGACAAGTTAATTTAATGTTTTGCTTCTCAATTGACTTTAAAAAAAAAAGGTTCTCTAGTGTCATGAATGTCAAATAAAGAAAAAATGGCCACTGCAGAGATTACATCAAGATCAACAATAAATTCTTAGTGTCAAAGTCTGCCAAGCTACTGGTGCCATTCAGACGTGGTAACTTAAAGTTCAGCAGTCACATGTGCTTGAATAAGGTGTACAGCATGCAGCCTGACCCTGCTAATCACGAGAACATAGCTGCTGACTTTTCATGGTGTCAAGATTTCTTCTTTGCCCTGCTGAGTGATGCCAAGGTGTGTTGGTTCCATGCTCATTGATAAATACCCCATGGCTGACAAAATAAAAATGGCATTTTACCTTTTATACCTTGAACTACTCACACAACAGAGTTCACGATTCATCTAGAAGCTAGTTGCATTTACTTCTGCATGTTTACTGTGAGCAGTTCTACTTTAAGGGGGTTTGTAGAGATTAATGTATAAAACGTGTGATCAATCACCCTCTGAACACACTCTTAGGCCATACTAATACCTCAAGGTTTCCAAAAGCTTATTATCAGATTAGACTCAAATTTGAACCTCAGAATTTAATTGTTGATAATATTATAATGCTGACAACAGGAAAAGATTCAATCCCAAAGGTGCTATTGACAGCAGCTGTCTGGTGGAGCATTAAGTCAGTACACACCCTGCTTTGGATGTCACTCTGTCAAAATGTGCCATTTTAAAAAATATTTTGAATTTCAAGCCCTACTTTAGGAGAACATTAAAATAACATCATGCCATGAACTCAGTTTTCAAAATTCTTCTGCTGATTTATAGGTAAGCTCTACCCTAGCCACAGAACTGCAAGCTTGTGGGTTGTAATATATTAAAATAATGGTTCACACTGTACACTTTACAGTGAACTTGCAGTAAAGTGTACACATGCTGTGTGCTCAGACATTGCTCAACATGGGTTTGGTAAACAATTCTAATTACAGAAATTTGAACTCGGAGTTCTAGTGGTGATGAGGTGAAGGGGAGGGTTGTTATTAGGTTATGGGGTTTGACTTTGTTTTGGGTTGTTTCTTCCTCCTCCAGAAATTGAAGTTAATGCAGGCAACTATTGCCTCTGAGCGTAATTCCAGGTGTAAAATGATGAAGTCGCTCCTAGCTTCTGTTCTTTCCATTTGAATTTCTCACTCCTCCTCCCTCAAACTAGACTAAATGAGACCAGTTAGGTCATCCAAACTAATGCTCCTTTGACTCAAAATGTTTAAATATTATTAATGGAGAACTAACTGTAGAATTTATTTTCATTATTAGTTAAACAAAGTTCATGCTCAAATGATCTTCAGTATCTTGCATAAAGCTTTTGCCAGAGGGAAATTAAGATGCACAAGTCATTTCTTGAGGCTGGCAATACTCCCTAGTTAACTAAATAACATAATCAGTTTACCACATCTTGGTTATCTTCTAGGTACCAAAAAACCAAGAGTTCTCTCCCATAGGTGTGAAAACTGAAACACCTGTGTGCAAACACAGACAGAGAGGAAAAGTGTGCAGCAAGACCAAAAGATGTTTTCCTCAGTCTAGAATACACTATGTGCATGTAGCAGTGGCTCCTTCTGCCTTTCTCCCTGCACAACAACAAGACTTCCTTCAGCTGAGCCAAGACACGTGCCATGGCCAAGATACTAACTCATGAGGGCAAGGCAACTTTGGATTCAGCTACAAATAGATGGATTGCACAAAAGGATTGAGGGGGAAAAGATGACTTCTTACACAAGAGAGGTACAAGAAGGCCCCAGTGGCACTTTGAGCAGAGAGCATCTTCACTAGGATGTTTTCTTCCCATTCTGCAGAATGGTAGCAAAGCAAGCCCTTCCAGAAGTCAGAATACGGGCTGTGAAGGACATCAGGCAGCTCAGGCAGTGCCAGAGGAAGAAGAATATTATTGTGCAGGTTTAAAAACCAGAAAAAAATAATTGAGAAGGTAATCAATATGATGAAATAGCATGACACAGTAATCAATGTCTAACAGACTCAAGACTGCTTACATTGTACAATATTTTATTCCAAAATTATACCAAAGACACCTTCTGAAGGACAGCAAAGACGCAAATACATAATACAAAAGACAAGCAGAGAAGTCCTTTTAAGAAAGAACAAAAAAAAAACCCAAACAAAAAAACAATTCAGGACAGGCAATATAGGTAGGACCAGAAGAGAGTTTTCAAGGTCAAAACACAAACCCACTGAATCTTCTTCATAAATTTTTGTGTTCTCTCCCTCTGCTTACATGGTTTCCATGCTCAGATACAGCTGCTAGAAGAGTGGTCTAAGCCCACTCATCTAATATATTAAGGAAAAAAAAAAAAACAAAAAAAACCAACCACGCACACACAAAAGACTCACTTGTTTCTTTAAGCACTTCCTAAAAAGTGAGAATTTTTCTTTTTCACTGCTGCATCTCACAGGATGGTGTAATATTGGATAGAGCAATGTAAACTCTCAGGTCATCTGTCAGAACAGCAGAATCAAAATTTTGGACCTAAATAAGACTATCTCAAGTCATTTAAGAACCTTTTTCTTCTCCCCAAAACTTCCTGCCTCTGTCCGTTTAAACCCTTACTAGGAGAAAAAAATCGAATTTTTAAAAAAATTTAAGAATTCATAATACTCTAAACATTAATCACTGAAAATTACTTCTGATTTTCATCCAACCAACAACTGTGCGTATTATTTCTTAAATACAGAATTACCACAGAGAAGATAAATTGCTTTGTTCAAGTATACCCCTGTGCACATCCTTCAAGTTCACATACATGCAGCAGAATCCCTACATACGCTGTGAGCTTCTCATTTCAATAAGACACAATCTAGAATATCTCAACACTTTGTTATTTTAAGTCTTTTCATTCTGGAAGTCATGCCGGAAGGTATTCAGTAGTTACCTGAACATTTTCTTAGCACAGCATCATCCCTGAAACATAGCAAGGACACAAAGAAACACAACAGAAAAACAGGTGTTTATTGGCAAAAGGGCTCCATCACCTAGTATTCAAATGTTGTGAACTGGAAGTATTGGAATGCATTAGAAAAAAATTAGTTCTTGTTAATATTACACCAGAGACTAAGAACTTAATAAAGTTAAAATGCATGATGCTTAACTTTTGCTTATTTAACACTGAAGTATCTCTCTAGATTACAGAGAACAGCCTTATTACTAGGCTATTTAGGTAAGAATATAAAGAAACTCCTCCCATAAGTTCTAATAAAGCTCTCTTAGAAGAGAACCACTTTAAAAAATAAATAAACAAAAGCCAAACCATTTCTCTTTATGTTTTTTTTACATTAGAAAATAGCCTCCAGACTTGGGCTCGTTTCATCACAGAAAAATGAGCATATAGGAAAAGAACAAAGAACAGAACACAAAACCAATTCTTCACCTTGCAAGAAAGCAGCAACCCAAAACAAAGACTAATAAGAATAAGTAACAACACACTATACTCCTATCTAGAGACTAACGCTGCCACTACTCCTGAACTCCCAAGCATACTTTGCTTAGATATAGCACCATTTATTTGTCCATCTCTATCCAGGCACAGAACTGCAGTTTAAACACACTTCGAGGTTTCCAAAATTGGATTTCCTGCTTCAGCAATCTTCTTAGCACTAAAAAGTTAAAAGCATTGTTTATTTGACCCTTCTCCTTTCTTTCCATTAGTTTTTCTCCTTGTATCTTTCAACACAGTATTTGGAAAAATTCTCTCTCCTTTCCCAAAGGATTTTTTGGTGACCAAAGAATATGCACTTTCAGCAGTCCACAGATGTACCAAGTTAAAATGTTAAATTGTGTCTCTAATTAAATTTCTCCAACTTTTCAACTGCCAGGAGCATGACCTTTGTTATAGAAAGTAACATAAACAGAAACCGTCCTACCTTAACTTTTCACTTCACCTTGTAGTCAATATCTAGGCTCACTGTTGTTGCTCAAGACTTTGAAACAGACCAAAGTTAGGGTCTCATGGTTGGACCCAGTCTCCAGTTTTCAGATTCCCAGTTGCAGCCTACACTGCTGGCAGCAATGCTGAAGAAAGAACTACCACCAGGTGACACTGAACATATGTGCTGGTAACGGAACACATGACCTTGCTTAAAGTGAAGGGAGAACCAAACACCTATTTTTTTCCCCACAACAATATCACAGAATTAAGAAGTTGAGCGTCTTAGAAATAGCTGCTTTAATCATAGTCTTCATGCAAAAAGAAACAAACCAGAACAGAGTAAGAAAAACACCGTGGCCGTGAAAGTTTCCTAGTGCTATTTAAAGAGTTGCTGGTTTGTTTTGGTGGGTCCTGTTTGTTTTTTAAAGCTTCAGCACACATCAAGCTCAAAAGGGTGCCAAGTTGGACTGGAAAGAAAACATTTATCTGGAGACACAGCGTGAAAGTCATCATGAATAACAAGTGTGAAACTATGCCCTGTGTCCCAACATGACATGGACACGTTGGAGCAAGTCCAGAGTGGGGCCAGGACAATGAGAGGGTTGGTGAATCTCTCCTGTGAAGACAGGTTGAGAGAGTAGCGCATTTTCAGCCTGGAGAAGAGAAGGCTTTGAGATGACCTTACCGAAGCCTCTCAGAACCTGCAGGTGACCTACAAGAGAGCTGGAGAGGGATTTTTGACAAGATCACATAGTAACAGGACAAAGGGGAAATGGCTTTAAAGTGAAAGGGGGTAGGTTTAGATTAGATATGAGGAAGCAACTCTGTACTGTGAGGGTGGTGAGACACTGGAACAGGTTGCCCAGAGAAGTGGTGAATGCCCCATCCCTGGAAATGTCTAAGAACAGGTCAGTTTGGATGGGGCTCTGAGCAACCTGGTGTAGTGGAAGGTGTCCCTCCCCACAGCAAAGGGATTGGAACTAGATGAGGTCTAAGGTCCCTTCCAACCCAAACCATTCTATGATTCCGTGATTTCAGTATATGGACTTAGTTTAGGGACTTCTTAGTTTGATACTCTTGACAGATGAACAATTTAAAATCTTATTAAGAGACCGCAGCCTTTTTTCTTCTTGCATAACTCTGACACTATTAAATTATAGTATTATTTTAGAGTATTTCAAGTGGAATACTGAAAGTGAGATCGGGCACATGATCATTATCCAGTCTATAATATCTTAAGCAAAACCTGTTGTAGGATAACTGTATGCATAAGCTTTTTTAAAAGGCATTATTCCAGCTTTACGGTATGCTTAAATGACTTTCTTGAAAAAACGTATGATCCCTGACCGCTGGCTGGTAATCTTGAAATATCCAAGCCATTCAACATGTAGAACAGTGAAGTATACAGGACACAAGTATAAGGGTGCACACTAAGAGACAAATTACTACACTAGCACTGTTAGAATGATAGCAATCCTTGTAACAAAACCCCATATTTACCTGGTTTCTAGAAGCCTAATTCCATAAAATATTTCCTACAAAAACACTACTTTTGAAATGTTTTGCAGTGGTAAGATGCTCAGAGAAATTATTTTTTTAAAGCAACCCCCCCCCCCAAAAAAAAACAAGGTTTTTTTTCGTCAGCTTGCTAAAGATTAAATAACCTAAAAATCCTTCTCAGTGTAAGCACCACACCCAAGAATCTGCATATTCAATTCAGATAGCTCGATCAGTACTATACACAAAACAAGATACTATTCTAAAACATGGCAAAAGTGAACAGAATCAGTGACACATGCACAGAGAGGGTTATAAGATAGCAAAGGCAGCTGCAAGTATTGCTCATCTGGGGGCTGTTTGATAAACATTCTTTGGGAACACCCTTTTTGCAATAGTTCTGAGTGCCTGAAAATACTAACCTGGAAAGGGAAAAAGTCATTATCTGCTAGCTGACATTTTACTAGACACAAGTTTGACACATCAGTAAATCAAACAAGTGACTCCCACTAGCCAAAAGCCACTATCAAAGCACTGGAAGGCAACACTTGCCACAACCACACTTGTGCACCTGACACAAACACACCAGTTACCACAACACTGTACCATGGTCCAGATAGTGCCACTGGAAAACCTACTAAAGATTAATCAATAGTATTGAAGAGGACACATTTTAAACACACTGATTGAACAGTGTTTCTAATAGGACATCTATGGTAATTTTAAGATCAACCATGTCAGCACTTCCCCTACCTATGCAAGATTACTTAATGTGTCTTGCATTCTATAGCTTTTAATTATCGTAACAGCCAGCTAAAGTATTTTGGCTAAAACCAGAACTACCAACAGTATTAATGCAAGTACGCGAGTACAACTGCATGATTATTTTTTCCTTATAACTCTGAGCAGTGAAATAATTTTTAGAAGTGTAACTCTTAGAAAGGTATATTTTGGACTCAGACTAGTAAACTCATCCTTAAAGTTGTTCTTTCATTCTTATAAGTCCTCTCCCTTTGAACCTTCCCAAAGCACAAGAGCTCTTTAGCTTATTCTATTCTGTCCACGCACAACAGCTTTCAAATCACATATAAAGCATGAAGAAGCAGCATTGGTAATAAAATTTAAGGGCAATGTTTTTTCTGGAATTGCACTACTGTACTAGTGAGAAGCCCCCAGGGAATGTTCACGTATTGAGCTGATTCACTAAACAAATAAGAAACAAGCTTTATTTTGAGGAGTTATGGCAGAGTCTTAATAATTTAATGAAGCTAATTTGGCAAAACAGTGAAGACTTATGCTGGTCTTAAGAAAGTTGTATTGATGACTACTTTATCAACCTTATTGCAACATGACCTCTCCTGACAGGATTAAAGATAGATGCTCTTTTTAAACAAAAAGGTTATTTTCTTGCTGAATTAAAATAGCACAATAAAGTTTATCCGCTAAGACTCCAAGTTTACCACGCATAACCAGCACTACCAAAACTCAGCTAACAGAAATGGGTGTCACAAGCTCTGGTTTATTGTATATGCAATGTCTGCTAACTTAGGAGCTCATCTGAAGCTAAGCAAAGCCAACAATTGAGGAACTATGGAATCTCAATTTCCAAAGACTCTTAAAGTTATACAAAGCCCTGCTCAAATGCTTACACAGAGACATCTTGAACAAGAACCTTTTTCCCCTGGTGAGTTTAATCAGAGAAGTTTCTTGCTCCTGGATTTGCAGCCAGTCTCACTCTTTCGCCTGAAAAGTATGCAAAGGACTTGCCTAC
Organism: Sclerurus mexicanus; assembly: GCA_013396755.1. Taxonomy (NCBI): domain Eukaryota; kingdom Metazoa; phylum Chordata; class Aves; order Passeriformes; family Furnariidae; genus Sclerurus; species Sclerurus mexicanus. Next base: position 4,404,093 of record VWZF01003842.1, read on the forward strand.
TCAGAGGATAAGGATTTGCAGTTCTTCCACTTTCCTGGCACTTGGGGCTCTTCCAGGAAAAATGTACATGCTTAATATAGCTATTGTTCATTCTTAACTTTAAATTCATTCTAACTTTCAGCTTTGGGGTATTCCTGTTCCTTTTTAGAATAAAGGTCCCAACAGTCTAATAGGAAACGTGAATGTACCAACTTAGATTTTTAGCAAAACCAAAAAGGAAAGCCGAGTTGTTTGTTCATAAACTGAAAGAAAAAAACAAGACTACTCATTATAAGAAAAAAAAAGACATTCCTTGCTCTTTAAAACTTTGTGTAGAGCACAAAGAGCACAAATAAATGTATGCTACGTGTGCTAGCCAAGAAAGTACACACTTCAGTACGACGCACAGGCACATAAGTAAGTAGAACATGCAAGTAAGAAATTACTGCATGTGCAACTAAGACCGAGGAACAACAGTGTATCTTTCTCCTTTTAGATCTATGTGAGTTTATTAATGTATTTTATTTTCAGAGCATGTCTCCATTAGTTAAGGGCAGACTAGACATTAGTATAACAACCAGAACAGTTAAATCCATTTTGGACACATCAAGACAGCAGTTCAAACCCTGCTGCCTCACCTACAGCAGTACTCCTGTGACTGCTAAGCCTGGTCTGCATTACTGCAACTTTAACTGGCAGTGGAGGTGCATGCAGAAAAAAAGATTTGAGGAAAGCAGAATGGAATTACGATTAACAGCACATGACGAAGGTCTCTCTATAGTGGTACTAAATAAAAAAGTATTTAAAGCAGCTCTGAAATACCAACATGTGCATTTAAGAGAACCATCTACCCAAGAAGTCTATGATGACAATCACTGCCTTTTCTTATGACATGATCATGCCAAGTTGTCTATCTCAAAAATATGATGCCTCAGGGAAGAGCAAAGAAGCCTTTCAAGTTATTTCCTCTGGAATAAAAATTAGTTGTCTACTTTAAAGAGATGTTATCTCATGCAATGTTAAGGAAGAAGCCATACACTTCTTTCAACTCTCCCCATCAGATGTGTGTGTGCATAATTTTTTCTACAGTTTACTTTTATTGCTACCACATTCCAGCATTCATTTTCAGCTCAGGGCAACCACTGATGTTTCTGAGCTAGCTGTCCAAGTGACTGCCAAGTTGGGCAAGAAGCAAGTTGATGTTGCTTTGGCATCATATGGTTGTAAACATTTTCATTTAACTCTTAGATGGAAAACCAAAAATACATGAAAAACCTGGATACTACCATTATTTACAGAAAACACACAAAAGGCTGCTTCTTGCCACAATCAGATTCTGGGAATGCTGAGCATGCCTTTAGAAAGTTCATCAGTCTAGGGAAGAGACATCTGAACCCTGTGATGTGCCCTAACGAAGTACAGTTTTGCAATTTCTAGGCTATTTTCTTCTCATTTCAATACATATTGTCAAAAACCTATTTTGAACCTAAGATGGCAAACCACTCCCCTTTAAAAAATTCATAATTAAAAGGACAAAAAAAAAACCCTCAAAAAGAACCTCCTAGGTTTTGATAACAAATTAATTCTCTCACATCCCAGATCTTGTGATTAATTTCTTTCTCCCCCCTCCAGCCCCAAAGAATTCACAAACTCTACTCTGTATAACATACTCATGAATTTCAGTAAAAACAACATCCAGCAGTAAGCCGTTTTCGTCTTTGACAAATCCATTCATGTTTGCAAGACCTAAACGTAGTTCAAGGAGCCATTATGTCACACACTTCCTAAAGGTTTCTAAAACTTTGGCTAGACTTCAGAAATTTTTGATCATGTAGTACAAGTATTGTTGAATTAGAACAAGATCAAGAGTGTGGTTTGAGGCAGAATATGACAGAATAAGCACATTATGTTTTACATTCACCTGTCTTCTAACAAATAAAACATTAACTTTACTGAAGTCTATTAATGTCAAGAAACTCCATCCATTTCTCTCTACTGACAGAATTAGATCTGATGAACTGCTATTGAAAGGCAATATTCAGAAAGACTCTTTAGAGATAGTTTTGGCTTTGTTTTATCTCACCTATAAGACCTTTATATTGTTGCAATGCCTGCAAACGTTAGATAGGCAACAGGAGTCATTACTAAAATCCAAAATAAAGACCAATCTAGCCCAAAGAGATAAAAGAGATCAAGTGAGGGAGGCAGATTAGGACAAGAAAAATGTTCAAAGCACAGATATGTCCAGCACTGCATTGCTTCAGTGCACAAAACCCCACCAATGTTTGCTACAGTCACAAGAATATTCAAGAAAGGACATCAAAAACAAAAGGTGACTTTGGGAATACTTACAGAGAACACCTTCAAAATGTGTGAGGTAGTACAGTAGAAATTAAAAAATGCATTTGAAATCTTAATAAGCTGCATCTTAACCAACCAAATACACACATTAAGCTTTTGTAGTAACAGTAACACTGAAAGAGCTGTAAGAAATCAGTAGACCAAGGTGTAATTTGCTCTTTGGTGCTCTTAAGGCCACCTTTTTTAATGGTACAAACTTTATGAACTGGAAAACCAGATTCAAACTGTTAGTCTGATTAAAATAATGCAGACACTGTGTGATTGTTTACAATAACAAGAGATCACCTGTCAGTGATGCTCTAAAGCAGGCCTGTAAAGCATATGACTCACTGATGGAATAGGCCAAATAACTCATTTTACTGACCTCTCCTTCCTCACCAGAGCACATCATTGGCAGGCTGCCAACCACTACAAGGTCCAAATGTGCACCCAGTACTGAAAAAAAAGAAAGCTCTAGCTGGGCATCACTTACAGAATGTCTGAGCAGCTAAAAAAAAAAGCAGTAATAGCTATCGCTATTGATTCTGCTATTCCTAATTCTGCACGGCTTTCATAGGCTCTAGACTAAAACACTTTTTCAAATGAGAATATTTAGAAAAACAGTGGGCTTGGTGAATGGAAGATTAAAATTCCAATTCTTAAAAAAGAAAAGTGGCCATATACAGACTAGTGATATGGAGGTATCAGACAGCATTGATGTGAGGACTTCAGTCAGCAGCTATCAGCTGATCGACAGTAACTGCTTAACCCCAAGGCTCTGCACACGGAAGACTTCTCTAGATTGTGCACATATCAAGTGATCAGCAGTGGCATTACCATACACACTGCTGTTGGGGTGGGAGGCAGAGGCAGAGGCAAAGGGAGTACGAAGACTTCACACACTGCAGCTGCCATGCATTAGCAGTTCAGGAGCAGGAATTGTGCGACCCCAGAGCAGGCAGATCATACTGAAACCAGGTGAGGTTTGGTAAGAAGCTGCAATTTCATTTTGAAGTAGCAACAAGATGTACAACAGAATTGAAGAAGCTGGAAAATGGGATTCTGTAGCATGGGGAACATGGCATAGAAAGAATGTGAAGGCTTAGAAATTTTATTCACCTCTGTGAATTATATTCTCTCAATAAATTGGCTGCCTCCAATAGTAAGAACAGGAAGTGACCAAAAATTTGCTGATGAAATGAGTGAAGGAGAACAGAATCATTCAGTGCAGACATTACTTTTTTGCTGTATGGCATACACTGGTAGACTGGGTTAAGGGGTGGTGTTAATACAAGAGATACATAGCGTATTTTGGTACTGTATTTGTTTTGATAAAATTATCTAAAACAATTTGCTTGCATTAATTTGCCATTTCCATCATTCCCACAAAAAAATGAAACTCTGGTTGTTAATTTTCATATGGTTGCATTCTGTTATGGTAGGAAGCCCCTTAATCAGAACAAGAAACTTTTTCCTTTATTTCCATTACCTGTGCAATTGATGAAAATACAATGTATACTTTTTTAAATTGCAGGCTGATGCTAGCAAGGCTAGCTACTTACTAAGAGGAACGTGGCAATCAAAACATACACAACCACAATTCTTCTGGCAACTACTCATGAATCTCAAAGCAGCTCTTGTTCTATTTTACCGTCTGGACTCCAATTTATGTGATAGCAGGTAAATAGACTTTGTTCTTTAAGCCACTGAAGACAAGATACAGGTTTAAGGGCAAAAGTCTCACTAACGTGTTTGTTTTACCAGATACCTCCTAGAGGTAAATCAAGACCAATTCAAATTTTACAGTGGAAGAACAAGTACATACTTTGCTAGTCATGTAGACACATTTGTTTAAACTGCATCTGAACTGCCTGCACTAGCCACATCTTCACAAAACTATCATAGTTGCCAGTACAGGTGCATTAGCAACTATATGCAGCCCCTTGGATGCATTTTAATTTTATCTTAGCCCCTTCGAACAGTTGTGTTGGAAACCATAATACTAATTCTGATAAATGTGCAGCTGTCTCCTAAAAAGAAAACACCATTCTCTCGGTCTGAGCACAAGATTCCTTTCCACAACCTCTAAATCTAAGATAAAAATACTTGGGAGGGTAGCATTTAGAAGAAATAGTCATACTGCAACTTAATTCCTGACAGGCTCATTCATTGTGCCTAAGTAAGCACCTGGTTCCAAATGCCACAGTTGGCTAACTGAACAACTGACTGGAATAATTACCACACCTGCTACCTAGGAGGCAAGAAGGTATGGTCATAGATATGGGAATACAACTTCTTGGAATACCTTTACAGGCACTGTAAAAATAAGCGGTAAGTTGCTTCTCACTTCTGGGACAGGACCATTTTTATGCTTTGCATCTGCCCAGAACAAGGGGTAGTGAGGTCAAGCCTAGAGTGTTTCACTGCAAGTATAACCCAAGTTTCCAAGACATCTTAGACCTGCTACAACAATTTCCCTAGTCCTCCAACAGATGTACTAAAAAATTTTCTGCAAGAACACACTAGAAATATTTGACGTCATCCACAGGAATTCTAGCAACTCTGTCATGAGGAACAGAAAGAACCATCCTGGAATACGTAAGAGCATAGCATTGAAATAAGAATCAGAAGCTCTAGTTACAGAAAGCTGATATTAGCAAGGGCCACACCAAGTGTGTTACGATTCTCCTTTCTGGACTCATACCACTACAAAAAGCTCAAGGGTCACACTATGGTTTACCAGCAATAATGAAAGCATCACAAATATGCTTGTATACATAACATGATTATCTAATACTATTAAATAATTTAATAATAAATGCCAGAATGCTAGCAAAGGTAGCATCACCAAAGTAGTCAGTTCATTCTCCCTCTCATTCCAAGACATTGTTCTTTGTGCTTACCCTGTCCTGGGCTATTCTATTCACCAAGATCCTCAAAGCCAATAAAGTTCAGTTTTATTTACTAAAACCGTAGCAAGTAAATCCAACAGAAAATAGTTTCCTGTCACTCTGATGAGTTAAATCAACTTACAGAAGTGTTCAAGTGTCAGTGCATGGGAGGAGACTCGGGGAGCACAGCCATCAACAGGAAAGGGAAGAAAAGAGGAAGAAAAACTCCTTCCTTCATCAGAAGCAACAAGCTGTTAGAAATGGCAGAACTGGCCAGGAAATTCAAGCTTCAGATAACATCATAATTTTTCCCTTTTCTTGATCCTTTACCAAGCTGATTCAAAACAAGTAACAAATACATTAAGACACATGCTCACAGAAATGCACTGTTTGCCTCTGTCTCTCCTCCAAAACTTCCTAGCATTATACATACAGACTCACTTAGGTGCCCTTCAAGTTTCAAGAACAAAGTCATAAAGGACAAACTGAGTCACTCTGTTCTATGGCCCACAAAGCCAGGCAGTCATGCCACAGCACCACATCAGATTTTATTGTTTAAAAAAACCCTCATGATCTAAGGGGAAAAAAATAATTCATTTGTGAAAACACTATTTAAGAATATGTTTGTTTACTTCAAAATTAAATTCTCCGAAGTTCAAGGTATTGATTTGTCAGCTTTGCAAGGACTTGTTTTCGAAAACACCAGTTTAGGTGCAGTTCTCATTGGATAACAAAATCCTTCAGCGTTTGCACTCGTTGGGGAATGGTATGCTCTTCCAAAATATGTTTATTTAAGAGCAAATTTAAATTGTCCATTCAACAAAAGCACACAATAACAACACTTACTTGAAGCATGCTGTAGGCATTTTATGCTACGGTATCTCTTAACTTTAAGAAAAAACTGTGCGTGGTTTTAGCTCAGTGTTGTGCTCTACTGCACTACTATACTAGAGATGTAAAGAAAAACATCTCCTCGGATCAATGTTGTTTTAACGTGGGCATTTAAGAGTACTGCGCTTGCAGGCTAGACTCGCTTTTTTCTTTTTGCACTCCTGCTAGAACAAGGCCTCCATACAGAGAAGAAAAATTATAGATAAATGAGCAAAACCACAAATGCAGGATTCCATTGACACGACAACCTCGAAGCGAGGGGCAGGCGAGCCCTTCAGCCGCGGGTTCTGGCCGAGCAGCCCGAGTCGTGGCGGGATACAGGGAGTCCCCACGTGCATCCTGCCGCTCGCGCGGGGCTCCGGGCGGGCCCGGGAAGGGGGTCCCGCCGGGAAGGGGGTCCCGCCGGGAAGGGGGTCCCGCCGGGAAGGGGGTCCCGCCGGGAAGGGGG